>QRDG01000004.1:974877-1081161 GCA_012064385.1 Puccinellia tenuiflora
ATCTGGTGCACACTGAAAGTGGCACCAGTCTAAGAACACACCCCGAAAGGGGCAAAGCTCATCGCGGCCAAACCGTTCGACGGCGGCACGCTCCCGCAAGGAGAGCGCGCGACCAGCGAAGGGGACGGCAATGGCGAAAGGAAGAAAGGAGGGGGAGGGAAAGGTGTGGAGCGGCGCGGCAGGGTTGTGTTCGTCACCGGCTCCGGCCGTCGGATCCCTAACCCTAGCGCCGCCGGAGCGGACAGAGAGCTAAGGGAGAAAGGGGAAAATGAAATTAGGGTTCGGGTCGGGGCCGGCGCGCTGGTTTTGTTCCAGCGAGACGCGCGCTGGACCGTCCGATGCCATCGGACGACCACGATCCTAACCCTAGTGTTTTGTGGCTGTGGGCCGAAAGCAGCAGGCCGTGGGCGCTGGGCCGGTTTGCGTGTCACGCGCGCTGCGCAGAGAGCTGGGCTACGGCCCAGTTACCTGTTTTTTCTGTTTAACAGTTTTTCCTTTTATCAGAAGCAAGTTATTAGTTGTTTTTTGTCTAATTTAGGCAAATTTCATCTAGTTTTTCCTATTCAAAAATTATCCAACAGAATTTTTGTTTTAGGAAAACAAAAAGTAAAGAGAAATGCTTCTAAAAAAGTATTATAAGTTATAGAAATTGTTTATTCATAGTTCCAGGGCAAAATAGAGTAATGTGCTCTTTTAAATTCAACAGTCAATAGAAATTAAAAGTGAAAAATAAAAAGAAGCATGTTAATTAAAGATTATTGTGATAATTATGATTCTGGTATTTTTATGACCACGTGCTTAAGAACATAAATTATGATTAAGTATCGTTTTGTCAGATGCATTTATTTCTATTTCTGCCCAACGGTGATATAGTTTTAAATTGCATAAAAAAGTTGTGTGTTTTAATTTTGACCAACGTGGATTATTGCATATAATTGTTGTTTTAGTTCTCACCTCATTGTGGAATTAATGGAGGGTACCTCTTGATGAGTTGCCTCAAAGATGTTCCAACACTCAGAGGTGACAACTACTTTCGAGTGGAGAAAGAAAGTTGATCTGGCTTTGTTTGTGCCGAGGTGGACTGGGTTGTGGAAACTCCACAGCCAGTCATGCCAACAGAGCTAGTCAAAGGCGATAAAGATTATGATGATGATTGGGAGAAAAAGAAGAGGGACTACGCTCCATTGGAGATGTCTTATACCCTGAGCAAGCAAAAGTGGCTCACAGCCAACAGAAGTGGATGGCCTTCTTAAAGAACACAATCGAGAACACTATTGTGGGCTCAATTGTAGAGTGTACTTCTGTAGGGGACTTTCTTGAGAAAGTAAAGAGCATGTTCACTAGTTCTTCAAAGATATCTGCTACCCAGTTGCTGAAGCAGCTGGTGACAGAAAAGTACACAGGAGGTGGACATGGCATAAGGGAGCATATCCTCAGGATGAGCAACATAGCAGCTAAGCTTAAGCCCATGGATGCTGATTGGAGCTCAAGCCTGCTCTTCTTGTTCACCTTGTCATGGCTTCACTGCGAAAGAGTTGACACCTTTGTTGTCAACTACAACATGTCTCCTGAAAAGTGGGACATAGAAAAGACTATAGCCATGTGTGTCCAAGAAGAGGACAGACTTAAAGCCTCACATGGTGGTTCTATCAACTATGTGAAGGACAACAAGAAGAGGAACTACAACCAAAGCAACAGTGGTTCCCCTTCAAAGCCACATGGAAAAGCTCCCTCTCATTATCAGAGTCAGCAAAAGTCTTTCCCAGTGGACAAAGACACATGCCTCCACTGCAAGAAGACTGGGCACTACAAGAAAGATTGCCCTGAATGGCTGAAGTCAATAATGGCAAAGAACGGTAACAATATTGTTTCCTTTGTAAATGAATCCTTGTATACACAATTTTCGAAATCTATTTGGTGGATTGACTCAGGTGCAACAGTTCATGTTGCAAATTCTTTACAGGGTTTCCATTCGACGCGGACAACGCAAAGAAACGAAAGATGCATTGAAGTTGCAAATGGAGTCCAAGCAGACGTTGAAGCTATCGGCGACATCTCCCTGGAGTTAGCTGATGGATTCACGATTCTGCTTAGAGATGTTTTATATGTTCCTTCATTACACATAAATTTGATTAGTGTCTCACGTTTGGACAAAGACAGTTATGAGTGTTATTTTGGACATGGCAAGTGTGCCATATGGTGTAATAATACTCATGTGGGGGTTGCTTTCCTTCACAATGAGCTTTATTTATTATCCTTGCGTGAAAAAGTTTATTATGTGTGTAATGTGAATGAGCATGTTTCTGCGTCGGAAAAAGACAAAAGAAAAGAAAGAGAACTCATGATTCATCGAAATTATGGCACTGTCGTTTAGACCACATTTCGTGAGGGAGAATAGAAAGACTAGTTAAAAATGACATTCTTCCTCCATTATAGTTCTCAGACATAGAGCAGTGCATCGATTGCATAAAAGGAAAATTTGTAAAACAAATTAAAAAGGGTGCAAACCGAAGCACAGCGACACTGTAAATTATTCACACTGATATTTGTGGACCATTTCCTATGAAAAGTGTTGATGGTTATGACTCGTTCATAACATTCACAGATGATTACTCTCGATATGGTTATATTTATCCAATCAAAAAAAATCTGAGGCATTGGATAAATTTAAAATATTCAAAGCTAAAGTGAAAATCAGCATGATAAAAGAATAAAGATAATGAGATCTGACCGTGGGGGGGGGGGGGGAGTACTACGGTCGGCACACTCTATATGGTCAAGTCCCTGGACCTTTTGCAAGGTTTTTGCAGGAGACTGGAATAGTCGCTCAGTATACAATGTCGGGCGAGCCTCAACAAAATGGAGTAGCTGAAAGGCGCAATCGTACCCTTATGGATATGGTGCGCAGTATGATGAGTTACTCCACATTGCCATTGGGATTATGGATGGAGGCACTTAAAACCTCCGTTCATATTCTCAACAGAGTGCCAAGTAGTCGGTGCCCAAAACACCGTACGAACTGTGGACAGGAAGGGTGCCCTCTCTTCAACACCTCAGGGTGTGGGGGTGCCCAGCTGGGGCAAAATTGTTTAATCCAAATATTGCAAAGCTAGATCCCAAAACAGTCAGTTGCCACTTCATTGGCTATCCCGAAAAGTCAAAAGGTTTTCGTTTCTACTGCCCAAACAGATACACAAAGTTTGTAGAAACGAGACATGCAGTCTTTTTAGAGGAAGAACTGATGAGGGGGAGCATGGTAGCCCGAAAAATTGATCTTGAGGAGAAGAGGGTGCATGCACCTAATCCGATCATTCAAGAGCCATTTTTCTCGCTACCTATTGTGCCTACACCAACAATCCCTGAGATTTTGGTGCAAGCACCTGTTGTAACTCCACCCGTGACCACAATGGGCGAAGATCCGAAACCTGCCTGCCAGGAACGGACTGAACCCATTGTTGAGCATGAAAGGGAGCTGCAGCAGGCAAATATAGAGAATCCACCAGAGACTAAAAACCTTGGAAGGTTTAAGAGAATAAAAAAGCTAGCTATTTCTTGTGATTATGTTTATAATATAGAGATAGCTCATATGGAAGGTGATCCCACCTCATATGAAGAAGCCATGAGAAGTCCTCACTCATCAAAGTGGCAGGAGTCTATGGAAGATGAGATGAGGTCAATGAGTTCCAACGATGTTTGGGACTTAGAAAAGATTCCTAAAGGAGCCAAGACAGTAAGCTGTAAATGGGTCTACAAAACAAAGTATGACTCCAATGGGAATGTAGAAAAGTATAAAGCACGTCTTGTGGTAAAAGGATTTACGCAAAAAGAAGGAATAGATTATAATGAGACATTTTCTCCAGTCTCATGTAAGGATTCCTTCAGAATCATAATGACACTAGTTGCACATTTTGATTTAGAGCTGCATCAGATGGATGTAAAGACGGCATTTCTAAACGGAGATTTAGAAGAAATTGTCTACATGAAACAACCCAAGGGTTTTATCATGGAAGGCGAGGAAGATATGGGATGCCGTCTAAAGAAATCCATTTATGGATTAAAGCAAGCCTCTAGACAGTGGTATCTGAAGTTTAATGAGACAATTAAAAGATTTGGATTTAAAGAGAATGTTGAGTACAACTGCGTTTATGCAAAGTTTAAAAGTGGGTAATATATTTTCCTAATCCTATATGTGCATGATATCCTGCTTGCTAACAGTGATGTTAGTCTACTAATAGAGACAAAAAAGTTCTTGTCCTCAAATTTTGATATGAAAGATCTTGCTGAAGCATCATATGTTTTGGGCATAGAAATTCACCGAGATAGGAAAAATGGAGTGTTAGGACTATCGCAGAAGGCATATTTAGAAAAGGTTCTAAAGAATATAATATGCATGCGAGTAATGCCACACCTGCTCCTATAGTCAAGGGCGACAGTTTTGGGAAATTTCAATGTCCCAAAAACCAATATGAGGTCGATCAAATGAAAGCAATACCATATGCTTCGGCTGTTGGAAGCTTACAGTATGCACAAGTGTGCACTCGCCCTGACTTAGCTTTTGTTACTGGGGTACTGGGTAGATACCAATCAAATCCAGGCATAGAGCACTGTAAGATGGCAAAGAAAGCATTACGTCATGCGCAAGGCACAAAGTACCTCATGCTAACATACAAAAGATCTGATTCCCTATAGATAAGAGGGTATTCAGTCGCAGATTTTGTGGGGGATAAAGATGATAGAAAATCCACGTCAGGATACATCTTCACTCTCACAGGAGGGGCTATTTCGTGGAGAAGCTCCAAACAGTCAATAGTTGCATCATCCACGATGTATGCAGAATTTATATCATGTTATGAGGCCACGGGGCAGGCGATATGGTTAAATAAATTTATACCCGACTTGAAAGTGGTAGACGTATATGACAAGTTTTCGATATTACTCGACAACATGGTCAGGGGACAACCCGGCAGTACTTCTGGATAGACACCAGGATATCACGAACCACCGCATGTCACTGGTTGCGAGAGGAATATTGATTTTCAAGGAAAAGATGTGGTCTTGAAAGTTCCGACACAAACCCAACTCGTTGACCTAAGGTGAGCACCTGAACGAATGGACTTGGCAGCTCCTAACAACTCGGCTTGATGATATGATTACCAATCATGCTAAGATTACCATCAAAGTCCTTGGGTTTTCAAAGCAATAACAATTGCTAAGAATATCCGATTACCACATCGATATATATCCTCAACATTTTTGAGCCTGAGTAGTTCGGAGGTAGATGGATAAGGAAGGGTAAGAGCATCACTTCATCAAGTATGTCATGAGACTAAGCACGACCTCTTGATATAAAAGAGTGTGACACTCCAAGGTGGAACGGAACAAAAGCCAGACAAGCTCTTACTCCACGAATCACAATGCTTTGACCTGGCCGAGAGATGGACAAGGTACCGGAGTTTGTTTCTCCTGACATCCCGAAGTGGAATGCCTTGACGAACCACAAGAATAACATGCATCAGAACACCCCAATGCACGATAAAACTTGACTATCAACAGACAGATAGAGGTCGGACGACAGATCTAGAGTAAGGAACGGGCTAACAACAATCTCAAGATATTGCAGAAGCCCTTGTTAGCACTCTTCCGACAACTAGTGCCGAAAGGGTTTCATGAACGAGTTTTATTAGAGGAATCACAAACATTGATGGAAAACTCGGTAAGAGCAATCTTGTCGGGATCCAGATGGTTCCCTGACAGAGAGTCTAGCTAAAGCTAGTGACAGAGAAGAGCATTGCTGAGCAAGTCAATTACGGCTGCAACTCTTGATGGGATTTGGTTAACCATTTACCTTTTGGATTCAAACCTAAATAACCCTTTTGTCTAAATGGATAAATAGGTTAACCATTTGGTTAATTGGGTTAGAAAAGGTTAACCAATGGTTAGTAAGGTTCGAACCTTTATGCAGTGTAAAACGCAAAACCATGGTGTCCTGTAACATCACTATAGCATGTTTACGAGATTTCAGAAATCAAACGATACAAGTTTTCTCCATTCCTAAAACAGTACACATACTGGCAACATTAATTCATTGCTTGGATTAAATTAGTGAACACAAATTTCAGACTGCAGATGAATCACTCGTGAAGGAAAGCTCAGGAACAGGGGGTCCGAGGCTGGAGGCTTGCTCTGGAGTCGACGATCTT
Source organism: Puccinellia tenuiflora (assembly GCA_012064385.1). Lineage (NCBI taxonomy): Eukaryota > Viridiplantae > Streptophyta > Magnoliopsida > Poales > Poaceae > Puccinellia > Puccinellia tenuiflora. Next base: position 981,078 of record QRDG01000004.1, read on the forward strand.
CTCGAGAACCCACAACGTCCATGTGATCACTCTCTATCTGCATCACGCAAAGTCAATGAAAATAAGAACAACAAAATATGAACTACTCAACATTCACTCCAAGTATGTCAATTACCTGAATGAATAGAGAGACCTTCATCACCAAGTATGTCGTACACTGATGCTGTACTAAGATCAGTCGTACCTACATACAAAGAGAATGGCAGAACAAGTGTTACCATAGTAAACTCTAGGCATTACAAGATTCAAACAAAAAGCAAGAACTGTTAGAATCAATAAATATGATTATAAGGTGGGAGGTCTCACTTGATGTTCGAAACCAATCTTGTAGACAAATGAGTGCCTCGGCTGTGTCCGGGGTCAACCGGCTTCTGAAATCAGAGATAACTCTACGACCTGTGCTGAATGCTGACTCTGATGCAACAGTGGAAGCGGGAACTGCCAAACAATCCCTAGCCATGCTAGCAAGAATAGGATACTCAACTGAATTTGCTTTCCACCAAGCTAGGATATCAAACCTATCAACACGAGCTAGTGGAGGGCTTTAACCAGTAAGCATCAACTTCAGATGACCCTGCACTTGTTGAGTTGATCCTAAGGCTAAGGTGGCGATCCCAGTCAGACAATGGGTCATTACTATCCATGCCCATGTCCATATCCTCACTTCCTTGTGTTTGCGTAGTATCTGAGAGACTCAACTTCGCATATTCCTCGAATAGCTCCTTGAATGCCTCCTTCACTCTTGCAAGCTTAGTTGAAGCACCATTCCCAAACACTTGAGGATACCGAAACTCAAGATATGTGAACTTGAATCTCGGATCTAGAATGACAGGTATTGAAAGTGCAAGCCAAGAGACTTTCCAATACTTGTTAAGCTTTGTTTGCATAGGAGCTATCATTGCAGGAAATGGAGAGTGCTCCCGACATGCCTCCTTGTCCAATGCCTCCTTGGCTTGCCACATTTGCTGAAAATACAAATTTGCAGTGGGGTACTTTGAACCAGATACGACATTGGTAGCCTCATAAAACACTTTCAGCAACTTGCAAACCTCTTTCGCCTCTTCCCATTCATCGCCAGAAGGTGCATACTCATATTGTGGGTCTTGCCTTTCTAATTCATCAAATGCTCTTCTATACCTCATTGCTATATTGAGCATAATGAAAGTCGAGTTCCACCTGGTAGGAACATCAAGGCAAAGGCTCTTCTCACAAGTAATGCCCTTCTGTGTAACAATCTCCGCAAATTTTTCTTTCCGATTTGCGGTGACTCTTATGAACTTCACGGTCTCGCGGATATTGGTCAAGATTGGATCTAGGTACTCAATCCCTGCTTGACATACCAAATTGAGGATATGGGCTGCGCACCGCTGATGCAAGAACTTTCCATCTCCATGTAACATGTTCTTCCCAACCAGATTTTCTCTCAACATTTGCACCATCCTGCCATTGTTAGAAGCATTGTCCAAGGTTATAGCAAACAACTTGTCCTCACAGTTCAAGTCACGAATGCATTTTAGAACCACATTGAACATGGCTACTCCAGTGTGTGGTGTTTCCAATGCATTAAACTTAATTATTCTTTTCTCCAATTTCCAGGAATAATTAATGAAGTGGGCTGTAATGACCATGTATCCAATTGTTTGATTCGAAGTCCACATGTCCATGGTCAATGATATCCTATACTTGGAAGCACCAAATAGCTCCTTCAAAGCCTTCTTATGATCATCAAATGCTTTCGTTATCTCATTCTTGAGTGTCCTTCTTGATATCATGTGAAAGGACGGATTCAAGCTAGAAACAAACTTTCGAAATCCATCATACTCAACAATCGACAAGGGGAGCTCATGGAGCACAACCATCCTCACAAGTGCTTTTCTTGAAACATCAGGATCCCATTTCCACAAGCGGCTGACTCCATCATGTGTCATGAGGGTTGCATTCATTTGATTCAAGGCTCCAACCACTGCTGCCCTTTCTTTGCATCTGTTCAAATGATTGCGCAGCTCACTTGTTCCATGACCTCGCTTTGCACTGATAATCGTGTTGCAATGCTTGCATTCACCTTTGGTAACTTCCCCATCGACATGGATAGGCACAAATTCACGCCAAGCCTTCGATCTGAACCTCCTTCCTTGAGCATCTATGCTTGAACCTTGTCCAATGTCCTCATCAAAATCATCATCATCCTCATCCTCGGCTCCAAAGTCTTCTTCATCTTCTTGAACATAATCTTCTTCCATTCTCATTTCCGAACTACCAACATCTCGAGACCGTCTTCCTTCCACGTATCTCGCCACTAATTCCACACCGGCATCCATTTTAATTTAATTGTACACCTGCACAACACACGTGTAGATAAGTACACTCTTCAACATACAAGTGTAGCCCATGAGCTAAAATATTAAGATGCTAGACAGGAAGCTGCTGCATAGAGATAGCTAGAATGACACCAAATTATGTAGTAAATTTTTTGTGCAATATAACAAATTAGATTTCAATCCACATGTATTTACCAAGACAAACAGCACTCACTGCAGGATACATATATATCCTATTGTTTTCTAACAGGCACAAGAACTGCAGCAATAGGTTCAACATAGAAGAACAGTGAATATCAAACAAAGCCAAATGCAGCACGATTATCTCTCAAGAGCACATGACTTAACACTGAATAGTGCCCAAAGAATAACAACTCTACTGGCTAAACCTGGGCATGGCTGGCATAATTGTTCTGTAACAGCAGCACACACTGCTCTAGACAACAAAAAACGTAGAATAATAATCTGCAGAACCTAACGAAAACATGAATATATGCACGCAGATGAAGTGATAATAATCTACTACACTACTATTGCGTGTATTAGGGAGTCAAAAAGCTGATTTCAGTGAAGTGATTGAATATACACGCAGATTAATCAGATGCAGACTACCTCACACTCGAGACTCAAAAAGCTACTACTTCACATGAATAATCATCCGTTCAGGTCGATCAATTAGAGCAGCGCAGTTGCATTGCAAGCAGCAGATGGATCAATTAGAACACGCAGTTGCTGTTCTAGCAACCAAACCAAGAAACGGTAATGGGGAACATGGTCATGAGCTTGTAAATTACCTGAACTGGTCTCGTCGGCTCCGGGAATGACGGCTGGATGCAGCCACCGGAGCGGTCCAAGACAGAAGGGGCGTCGAGGTGGGGCGGAGTGGAGGGCGTGCGGCTCGACGGTGAGGTGGGGCGGAGGAAAGAGCGGGCGGCTCGACGCCGCGTTGTGGCGGAGGGGAGGGCGGGCGGCTCGACGGTGAGGTGGGGCGGAGGAAAGAGCGGGCGGCTCGACTGCGTGTTGGGGGCAGAGGGGAGGGCGAGCAGCTCGTCGGCGCGGTGGAGGCGTAGGCGGCGGCGCGGTGCTCGGAAGTCGCCTCGGCCGCTCAGGTGTGGTACGTTTCCAGGATAACCCTTGGTCCAAAGGGATCGAACCTCTCGAACCTAATCAATTTTCCGGTTAACCAGTTGGCCCATTGGGCTCAATTTTGGGTTCGGTTAACCGAACCATTGGTTAAACGGGAACCAGTGCCCATTTTTAGCTGCAACCTCGAGTTTTAAGACTAACTTCAAAATTTTCCAACCTGATGTAGGGTTTGACAATTAACATCAGGGTTCAACGGAAAAGATCTTGGGTTAAAGATCAGCTTCATGTACTGGGACTCACAATAGCATAATGCTCATAAGGATGACAACCCTCATGAATCATTACAACAGAGCCCTAGCACAATCCGGGACCTTCGGTTCAAGATCTTGGGCTAAAGCAAGGGAATGTCTTGATGAACCACAATACTTCCTCTCTTCGGGCTGTAGATTTGGCAGACGAGCAGAGCTAACCAGTAACCTAAAGGTAGAAGCCAACCCCGTGAACCTAGAGGTTAGAATTTGCCGACGATCAGGAGAACTGTTAAATCAAATAGAGGTAAGATGTCTCCGAGATTAGAGTGAATTGGGTAAGGAGTAAAAAGAATTCTAAGAGGGTTTTCACAACTCATTTTAAGGTTATTAATAATTTTCACGAACACTAGACTCGACATCGACCAATAGAAAGGGTTTCCTACAGGCAGTCCTGCTCTGATACCAACTAGTAGCGCCCGACCCCAGAATTATACAGAGAGGCTATGTAACCCACAGGCTATGCTACACAATCGAAGGGCATGGGGATACTGCTCCCACGCAACACCTCGATCATGCCATAAACACTGGCATAGCTATCAATGTATAATAAAGAAATCAAGACTTGTGGAACAACTAGCACATCACAGACTCTACGACATAAAGAGATCATATAGCAACTCATATAACGAGAAAGATACAAATTACACACAAAGGTCACATACCCATCAGTACAACAAGCGGAAGCCAAATATGTTGTCTAAACAACAAGATCCAAAATATGGCCTAAGAGGCCTACAGATAACCATCCCAGCCAGCTTGTTCCACGACGTCCCAAGCTGCCACCTGGGAACCCCAGACTACCCGTCGATGTCAACGAAGAACCCACCTTCCTGCTCGGTGACGTCCTCCTCTGAAACAATTAATAAATCAACAAAGAGAGACTGAGTACAACGTACTCGCAAGTTTAGTAGGGCGATATATGCCCAATGATGACCTGGCTCTAAAGCTGTATAGTAGTTAATTTGCATAAAGCTAGTTTTCCTTTTTAAAAGACATAAATGACTCATGGCATCGATTACTCAGAAGATTTTTCGAAAAGGGGATAAGATAGTAAACTTTCATCTCCGGTTCACATTGAACCATTAGTAGCCAGAAACCATCACTCCTCTCCACCAAGGCTTTCCCTCGAACCACCCTCGAGGAAATGAACCTTTTACCACACGTTGAGCTGCAACCTCTAGTTGCCAAATTTTAATTAAGTTTCATGTTTACTATGATCCCGTAAATCCATTCCCAAGGCGTCCATAACCGCGGACACGGCTTTTCGAAAAGATTAAACCGTGTAGGGGTGTACTAATTTACCCATTGGTACCGTCTGGCTCGCCTGATTAGCTCTCTTCCGGGGCAAGTGGGCGCGGTTAAACCTTTACCTCGCGTGAGACTATCCAAGGATCATCTGTGGAGACAGGACAAGTTTATCTAGCCTATTTCAGCCCCTGCCCCCATCGCCACATCCTAAACACCACCACACCCTCTTCGCGCCATCCTCCACCTGCAACGCACACGGAAATGGAAAAGCGCAAAGTAGAGGAGCCTTGGATACTCCCGCACAAGTTATTCAGTTAGTAAGGAGCCCATACTCCCACTGATGGCAGCACGCTCAAACCTTGGTTCCGAAGATAGGAACTCGCACCTAGGGGCAAGAATGAGGCAAAACACCATCCCCGATGGCAACTCATCCAAGCATTTTAAGCAATTTAATTAAGTACCAAAAGTAACCACCATGTCCGAACATTCCGTCAACTTCACATTTATGGAAATAATCACCGGACAATTAAGCATTTAACTAAGCAAGGCTAAGCATAACTAAGCAGTAAGCAACAGATATATCTTTATCTCAGGCCAACACATCAAACCTATGGTTCATAGGTGGGGAACACGTATTGGTTTAGGGAACATGCATTTCATAGGATACTCTAGCATTGCCCAAAAGTTGACATTGGAACCGAATGCAATATTATGGTGGAGAAAATAATTGTATAAACAATAGGATGCTATATGCCAAGAAGGTTAGGTTATCTCTTGCCTTGCTGACAGGGCGTGTAGTACGGATCGTCGGGGTAGGTAGGGGTATCCTCGACTCCTGAATCTATCGATACCCAAACAATCACAGAAGAACAAATAAACAACACGAAGACAAGGTGCAATGCACAATCATGATGACATGTCAAGTTTATGCAATGATATCATCATATAATTTAGCTAACAATTTAAATGGAGTGCCAAATAATTAGTGCAATTATTTGGAAGCAACCCCATATTTAACTTAATGATCACATTGCTTATGAGTTTTTTACATTACTAAAATGTGACTTAAATATGAATGAACATGACATGATTAGATAGGTATTGTTCTTCTGATCATTTTGGTACCGTGTTTGTAATTTTTCCAATTATCGATGAATAAATAGTGAATTAAAAGATTATTTGAATTTAAATCTTTTAATCATTTAAAGAATAACATCAAAGGACAATTTGTTGTTATGATGTGAAAATAGCATGTTTAGATAGCATTTGAATTGCTGATCGATTTGATATTTTATTCACAATTTTTGGGTAATTATTTATCAAGTTGTGATTTTTTCCGAGATTGTTATTATTTTTGCCATTTTAATAACTTTTTAATATACAGCAAGATAATAGTTTCAAAAGACCATGCCAATGACACTAGCAGGTAGAGTTTGTTTTTCTGAACAATTTGGTATATTATTTACAAATTTTGGAACAATGTTTAAATAAATTCCAAAAAAAAACTGTCGGGCCGGCCTCCAAATCGGCTAGGCCGGCTCCTAGGCCGGGCTCCTACCCGAGCCAGCCGGCCTCCTGGCCGGCCCAGACCGGAACCCAGGCCGGGCCTGTACCCGAGCCATCCGGCCTCCTGGCCGGCCGGGCCGGTTCGCAAGCCGGGCACACACCCGAGCCAGCCGGCCTTTTGGCCGGCCCGGACCGGTTCCCAGGCAAGGCACTCAACGACGGTGATGGGCGGCGGCGGCGCACGGTGCGAGCACGATGTCGAGAGGGAGGGAGGGGGCAAAGGGGACGGGGAGCATCGCGAGCTCACCAAGAACGTGGGGGCACAGACAGCGAGGCGCGGGGGGTGGGGGGTCGGAGACGACGTCGAGGTGCTCGGAGGAGCTCGGCCGGTGCGGCCGAAGACGAGGACGGTGACGGCGAGCCCGAGCGTCCCGGCTCGATTCCTTGGGCGTGGAGGGAGAGAAGGTCACGACGGAGCTTTCTATGGTCGTCGATCTGCTCGGGGTGGCCCTAGACGATGGCAACGTGCTCGACAGCCATGGCGGCCATGGTGGAGCTCGGGAGGAGAAACGGGAGAGAGAAGGAGAGGGAGCAGGTGGGGAATGGGTAGGGGAGCAGGTGGACGTCGTCCTTAGCAACCAGGGAGCAGGGCGGCATGGCGACAGTGGTGGTGCGGCGGGGACGCGCGGGAGCTCACTCGCTCGGTCGCTACAGCGACGAGCTACAGAGGAAGAAGATGGCGATTTTGCGCTTAGCCCCCTGGCTCCATTAAAAGTTATTGCAACTAGGTCCAGCAGCCTGTTAAGGATTTAATTTGAGCACTTAAACGTTTTTATAAAATTCTGGAAAAATTCATGTAACCTCCCCTTGACAGGTAGAAGCTCCACAAAAATTTGTGCTCCAAAATATAATGTTTTGACCAACATTTGTTCATATTGTTCAAATATGGTCATTTTTGACAATTTCCAAAAGGAATCCTTATTTTACTTTAGCTATTTATTTGGGGCACTTAAGCAATTCATAAAATTATGAAAATATTTATGGAGGCTCACAATAAGATTTGGAAGCTCCCCATAATTTTCTTTTGAATTTTAGAGAAGTTGAACTTGGTTTCAAAATTAGGAAAAGATTTGTACCCATTTTGAATTCTCAATTTTTATTTCTTTGATTATCAAGAATTTGTTTTTGACAAATATTTATAGGATGTATTCTTGGAACTTCCTGGACAAATTGGAAATTCAAGAATAATTGGTTTTGCCAATTTGAGCAATGTATTTGTTTTGGAGGTTTGGGATGGTTTTGCTTCCCCTTTTAAATGTTTTCAAGTGTTGCTTGTTGGAATTAGCGATTTCAATTGCATGCCATGATGCAAACATGAGATGAAAAAGTGGAAAAATTATTCATATTTTTCAGTACCAAACTGGGGTTGTTACACTCACCGTCGCCGGACACGCGCCACCATGTCCGGCTCCTCGAGCTCGACACCGCAAGGAGGAGAAGGTACTCTCTGATCTCTCTCTCTGTTTCTCTCTCACACCGGAAAGGCAAAACCCTAAAGTTCTACCGTAGAGGATCTAGACTAGATGATCTTGTAATAGTTAACAACTCCAACCCCACGTTGCCCTCGTCCTTCTATGCCCTCTCGCCGTCAGCACCCAATCCCGTGCCTCGGCCGACCAGTCGGGATGTTGAGGAGAGAGGAGGGTGATCCGCACTATGTTGTCGGCCATGATGATCGGGGGCGGTATAGTGAATTAGGATCGTGTAATCACTAAAACAATGATTAGAGATGTTCGTTTAAGCAGGAGTTCTTATAATTTAATTTAGTAAAACATGAACTCAATATTATGAACAGTCTGAATGTTTTTGCAAATACCATTGTAGATTTCTCGTTCCACCTTCAATCTAGCGCCTTTCCTTGAGAAAGAAAAGCTTACAACTGATGGAACAAATTTAATCTGAGGCTCCAGTGCGATGCAAAATAAAGCGGGTCAAAATAATGGAGAGGGGTTCACCAATCACACTACGCACGCAGTCATGCATTCGCAGAGCCAGACGGCTATGACCCCATTACCTCACAAACGTGGGTCTAGTTACTGTACATTAAAGTCGCCACAGTGAGGAACACGTCTAGGAATACAACCACTAGCACACATCTTTGAACTGACCATCGGTACTGATTTTAGGAGTATTTATGTACACCCGAGATCGAGAGCCAAAACGAATATATGAGGACACAGAAATATTTCAGAAGTACATATCTGGACATATACTAGGGGCAGGCAGTACACTGCTGCCAAGCCAGGAGCAAGACACAAAAGGAAGAGAGGACAATAAAGAAAGGGATTCCTGATGGTTTCGTGCGCGTGGGACGTGTCGGTCAGGACGTCCGTTCGATCTTGATATCATGCGATGGAGACAAGTGAGCATGCCAATAGTCAGAATGAGCTCACTCATTATTTAGAAATTGCGTAAAGAAAATAGAACTGATGTAATACCATGAATTGTCATCCCGGCTCAAACGGTCATATTCAACCATCCAAGGGATATTTATTTGTACATCATCAAAACAGTGCTCTAAACTAATGTCTCGGTATACTCTGTGTTTCAGCGACTAGAAAGTACCCTTCAGTGAATAGGCAATCACTCAGTGTTACGGGACGAACATTCATTCAGAACAGAAACACTACTCTCAACTGTTGTCTTGGTATACTGTCTTTCAGGTATTAGAAAGTACTCTTTAGTGAACAGGCAATCACTCACTGTACCGGGACAAGCATTCAGGACAGCATTCAATCAGCTGACGGACCAGCCACAGAGTCCGTCTGAGAGTGCTCCACCCCACTACCGGGGCTCTCGGCTTCCTCGCCATCTGAATCAGCCTGCAGCCCAACCAAAAGTAATCACTGAACATATTATAAAGCAATCAGTGAATTTTTTGTCGAGGGAAAAGGGATTACCAGGCCCAGCTTTCTTAATGTTGAACCAGGTGATTTCAACTCCCCCACTGATGTTTTGATGAGAACGACACTGGAGATAGCCAAAGCTACTGCCTGGAGTGGGTTGCTGAACAGCTTCCCGATATCTGTCGCAAGTTTGGCATATTTGTGTGCTTCGTCTACGTTGGTCTGGAGGGCTTTTCGCACAGCAGCCTGACATAGTAAAACCGACGAAACAGAACATATCTGTTAAGCAAACAGCATAGAAATAGTGTATAGACATAACGAATGAACACTAAAAGCAAACAGCACAAAGTATATTTCACCCACATCAGTAACAAAGCAACTGACGATTTAGCAAACAGCTAAATCAACGAAACAGAACATATCGATTAAGCAAACAGCATAAAAACAGTGTCCCGCTGCCTGACATAATAAATGAACACTAAAAGCAAACAGCTAAAATTATATTTCACCCACATCAGTAACAAGCCACCGTAGAATATCATTTGCTGAAATCAGGCTGTATACGATAATCAGGACAATCGAATGTTGATAACTTACAGGATCACGAAACAATCTCTTGAAGTGAAGGTCAGCATTCATCTGATATTTACCTCTTTTGACCTGAAATGCTCCAGCAACATTAACTTCTAAAAAGTAAAGCTAAGCAAATGGTTTCTCAGTTTCTCCAAAACAGCAACTATGTTATGTCTAAACCTGAATACAGAGGCAAGGCGAATGATGGGATCGACCCTACGAAATCTAGACTAGGTCGGAGTAAGAAACAAATAATGCAAAACAATCAAAGCTGAGGGGGGAAAAGAATCTTACAGCATTCGCAGACATTGGGACGAAGAATTTCTGGAAATGAAAAAATTAAAATACATCAGCATAACAGGTTAACATAATGATACAACATGGCACTACTTAAGATGTAGCACAATTTACAAAATAAAATAAACAAAACCAATATAAATGGTCAGCAGGGAAAATAAAGGAAGTGGAAAGTATCTCATATATTAGATTTTAAGGAGAAAAGATCAACAATTTTTCCAACACACGTTTACTGTAACAAGAATATCTATACATGAACTTGGCGTTTTTTCAGTTTAAACAAAGAACATCAAAAGAGATCAATGGAAGGCAGGTAACCTGGCGCCAAATCCACTTCTGGCCATACAAAGCGTTGCCAACATAATAGCACAGCTTATGCCTTAGCTGAAGAGCTACACCTGGCCTGTGGCGGAAATTTCAGGTTCGGTGAGAAACCATCAAACCAAACAAAAAGCAAGGGCTATCTACTGCAAACTCATAATTGCCACAGTTGAATGTTTTTTGTCTCCTTTTTCAGGTGTATGATCAATCTCCACTCAGAAATGGCAACAATATTCGCAAGCATGAGGAAACACAAATATTATGGTAACAAATATCAGAGGGATAATAAACGTGAAAAACGAAGATTGCATTTGTCTCTGGGATTCTTAATCTATTGCTTCCGTTACTACCAATACATAACATTCTTATCTACTGCTTCCGTTACTATCAATACATAACACTCGTATCTACTGCTTCCGTTCCTAGTTCCTACCAATACATAAAATGTGCAGGGATAATATATACAGTCAGATATTCTTATCTACTGCTTCCGTTCGCCAATACCTACCATGTGCAGGGGATAATATATTCAGTCAGAAGGAACTGGGCATGCAAGCAAATGAGGAGAGACCCTACTTGGTCGCTGGTTGCTCATTCCTACCAGTCATACTTGCAGCTAGGGGTGTGCAAATCTGACACCGGTGGAAACCGTGGTAAACCGGGATGAGCATGTAGTTCAATTTCTTTCACAAAGCAAATCCTCACCACCAGTTTATTACAAAAAATTGAACTAGGCTGAAACCGGCTCGTTGCGGGAACAAGGAAATAAACTAGTTATGCGTAAATCAATTTAAATATTACTGTTATCTTGCATTTCTTAGCAAAAACCACTTCAGTTCGGAATTTCATCTGTCACAAAAAAACTTTAGATCAGGATTTAGGAACAATCAGTCAACTTAACAAACAGTCTTGAATCCATTCCTTGTTGCAGTTTAGTTAAATCAAGCTATTATAATTCACACATTGCAGGTCATCCAGATAATTTGCACATTGAACTGCAAATATAATGCAAGAGCTGTAGGTAGTACACAATGTTGCAGTTTCCAAATTAACTCGGGCGGGATTGGCAGCTGCCACCCAGCTATCCCAGATTAAGCAGCGAACACATGCACAGCTAGCGAACGGAGCGAGACAAAGACAGATGTGCATAATGCAGGCCCCTCCGATAATATATTCAGTCAGAAGGAACTGGGCGAACAAATGCACAGCTAGCGAACGGAGCGAGCGAAGGGTTACCTCGTATGGGGCGGGCGCGGGAAAGAGGTGGTGGAGGAAGACGCGACCGTGGAGGAGGAAGACGCGACCGTGGAGGAGGAGGACGCTAGCGTGGATGCCAACTTCTTCTCACCCCAGAGGATCCTCTGGAGAGAGGCCTTGCTGAGAAATCGCGAAGCCATCCGAATTCTCGAGGGATATCAGCAGGGTGGGCAGGATCTGCATAGACAGCGGATAAGCGAGATCAAATCGAAGAACACGAAATCAAATCGAAATGTACACGAGATCGAGGCGAAATTGACGGGAAATCGAGACGAAATCGACGGGGCAACCGAGACGAAATCGAGCGATCTATCTTACCACGAGCGCTTGTCAGTCCACAACCCGGAGAAGGGCGACAGATGTGGGGGAGGAGGTGGAGAGCACCTGCCCGTCGAGCTGCAGCAAAACAATGGTGATCCGCTAGGGTTTCATCTCCGAAAATTAAGTAGGGGGGAGGAGAGGAGGGAAACCTTGCGGGAGCGAACTAACGGCCGGGGAGGTTGGGTTCAAATGAATTTAGCAAATCGGTTGAGGCGGTGGCCACCGATGCCAGCTGTCCAGATCCGGAGCCCGAACCCCGCTCTGGCTGGCGCGCTCCGGTGCACAGCCTTGGCCGCATTTCGGTGGATCCGGTGCATCGGACCCGTGTGCAGGCTGCACCAGGCGACCGCCCACGGCGGTGCATCGGACCCGTGTGCAGGATGCACAAGAACAGGCGAGCCACAACAGAGTCGGCTTGCTGCAAGTTCATGCTCCCTGCGGTGCTCCCAGCGACCGCAGGAAGTGCCTATCGCAGCTCGACCGGAGCGCCGCGAGGAGGGAGGTCGGAGCTGCTTCCAGCTTCTTGGTGGGTGGGCGGGCGGTGGGGGGGGAAGAAGAAGATAAGTAGGTGGGTGGAGGAGAGGGGAGACAACCGGGGTTTTTATAGGCAAAGCCGTCGCTATCTTTGGAACTACTCCTAACTAACACCGCCGAAACTAGCGGCGGAGGCCCTTTCGTCCGACAAATTTTCTTCATTTATTACTTTCCTTCAAATCCTTTCCAAAACGATTCCTTGATTTCGGGCCGAAATAAACGTAAAATCTATTCCGTGTGTGGGCACTATCTTGTCTCTTCGCGTCCGTCCGATCGGAAACGAGCGACCGATTTTTCGCGTCACCGCTTCGACACTACTTCCGGCATTCAAACCCACGCGTCTCTCCTCATTTCCCCTCCCCGCAGTCTCTCTCCTCTATCCCTCTCCTGCTCCGGGCGGAGGTACCCGCCAAATCGCCGGCGATTTCTCCGGCAAATAGTCGAATCCAGCGGCGCGTTTTGCGCGCCGAGTCGTCGCCGTCCACTGGGTGTGTGTCGACTTGACGGCGCGGCTCAGCTCGCACCGAGGAAATCCTCTATCCCTCTCCTGCTCCGGGCGGAGGTACCCGCCAAATCGCCGGCGATTTCTCCGGCGAATAGTCGAATCCTGCGGCCCGTTTTGCGCGCTGAGTCGTCGTCGTCCACTGGGTGTGACGGCGCGGCTCAGCTCGCACCGGGGAAATCGAGGGAAGTGGGACTCGGCGGAAGGGAAACGGAGGGGAGAGCTGGGGGCTGGGCTACCTCTACCACCATCTCCATAATCCGAGGAAGCGAACGGTGGATCATCTCTATGTTTCTCCTGCAAGGTCAGTAATACTCAAACCCTAGACTATCTGTCCCGATTTGTAATTCATGCGTCCTTTTTGCGGTGATGGTGCTTATGGAGTTTGTAGTTGCGATTCTGATCTATGTGTGATTATTTGGTTGTGGATCGTATGGAAGATCTACCTTCCGTCTCTAGGTTCAATCGGTTAGCACCAAATTGTCCAAACCCCCTTGGAAACTTGCTTATGAACACTGGACAGATAATACGTAGTGGATGGTGCTTTTTGTTGTGAGTACTTACTGAACCGATTCAACTTTCACACCTGTGTTTTCTGTTAGAATGTATTTTATCACAGTTTTTTGTGTGCATGTAATTATCATCATGTGCCTGATTTTTGGAGAGTAATCATAGATATGAGTTATTTTTTGTTGTATAAAGCACATGTATATTGTATACAGAGTATATGTAGTTATCTATGTCGATAGATGTGCTAACTTGACCTGTAGATGTATTTTTGTAATTAAAAACATATTTATAGTTCTCTGAAGTTCCTCACCCATAATGTATAAATTAGATCAAAACTCCTTTTGTGCAGGTTGCTGACATGTATTTTTTTATCTCCTGCATGTATTTTTGCTGATGAATACATTACTGTCTACTTTTTCTGCACTTAGAGGATGAAAACTCCTATGTGTAGGTTCATGACATGTACTTTTTATCTCCTGCATGTATTTTTGCCGATGAATCCATTACTGTCTAATTTTTGTCATCCCTGCACTTATAGGATGAAAACTCCTATGTGTAGGTTCCATACGTTTTTATAGATGTATCTTTAATAATTTGCATTTCAAAATTGTAGTCTCAGCTTTATCATTTCATTTTCAGCAGGAAATCCTATAGAAGTATATGATGATTCCATACGTATCTAAGACACGTTCCTGGACACCTAAGAGTTTGCCCAAGCCTGGGTCCAGGTTCAAAAGAATGAAGCGAAGACTGCAATTGAAAGTTAGAGACCCAGACATACCTATAGACCCACAGATTGAAGATGATATAGATGTTGCTGATCCTCTCGAAGCTCCACCAAAACAACAAGATGATGCCCCACCTCCTCAACATGATGATCAAGCCCTAAATGAGGAACAAGTTGGACAGAAGAATAAAAATAAGGTACTGCAAGCCTTTTTCATGTTTATAACTTTTGTTTTCAGTTTTTTATTACATGTAGAAAGTTTCTAGGACATGCAACTGTAAACTCATATATGTATGTTTTTGTTTGTCAGAGTAACCTTTTCAACCGGTCTTCTCTAATGAAAATAATCAGGGTCTGCAAAGGGTTTACTCCGGAACAGTGTCAGGTTATAATTGGTGCCGATTTTGGAGACACACTTGGCTGGAAGTGTTCCACGTTGATTCCTGAGTTATGCAAATTCTTGATGGGGTGCTTCAACCCAGATTCATGTGAGATGGACTTTGGTGCCAGGGGAAGGGTTCCTATTAGCTTGCAGTCAGTTGTCAACATTCTGGGAGTGCCTATGGGCAGCAACCCAATCTCTTACCACATGGACACTGGGGCAACAAGAACAATGTTGGATATGTTTGGGATCAAGGATTGGAAGCAGCCATCTCTTGCATTTCTTGAGAAACAACTAGGACCAAAACATCCTGCTGACCACATCTTCCTGAGGAAGTTCTGCATATATCTGATATGCTCTGTGTTTGCTCCAACTACTGCTATTGGAATCAGCCCAAGATTCTACCCTTCTCTGATCAACACAAAAGGTATCCGTAGTCTAAACTGGCCAAAGTTCATCATTGACATAATGATCCAGACCGCAAGAGCAAAGGGTAAAAAAACTGGTTCAAGGCTTGCATGCCATACCTCATGGACAGTACCTATTTTCAATCATTTTGTTGTAGCAATTGACCCTCTTATACATACTGTGCAAACAATTAACATGATTTTTTAACCTTTTTGTCACAGGTTCTATATGTCGATTCTTTGGAGACTGACACAATAGACGTGCCCGAAGACGGTACTCGCATATGCGTATGGACCAACTGTAGCGGACCTGCACTTAAAATATAGGCACGATCCCTGTGTATAGTGCAAATCCCTGGATCGAATCATTTGCACACACAGTAAAGATGAATATCACAACAGTGCATCAATTATTACACGAATGATCCAAGTACTTAGGAAAATATCCTTTACAAATTGCATAGCTCAAGGCTAGCTCAAAGAGTAAACAGCGGAAATAACTTTATTCTTCATGGAGCCCTCATCATCTTCATGCAGCCACAGGCGAGCATGTCGGTTGAAGACTCGAAACCCTTAACGAACCTCACTCTTCGTCAGAACAACCTGATAAAAGTTATCAACAAGGTGGGTCAGAACCATATAAAATGGAACTGGCAAGTGACACTTTGTGGACTCATAGAGGAAAACTCTAATAACCTATATGCATATTTGGCTTGTGGAGTTTGAAGGCTGTTTTGCATAAAGCCAATTTTTTCTATCTCTTTTCAAAACACTTTTCATCTATACGAGACAAGTATGGTATGACAACCATTGTCTCAACTACCCTTGTTCACCCATCAAGTTTTAACTTAGAGAAATTAGAATGATGAGATCTTCCATTGACGTCCTCGTCCAGCTTGCTCAAAATCGTCCGTAACCGGGGACACGGCTAAGTACTTAGATTGACACTCTGCAGAGGTTGTGCACTTTCACCATAAGACTCCATCAACCCATTTTGACCTTGACCTTCTTGAAGTGAAAAGGAAAGGAGAGGATGGAGACGAGACTTTTCTGAAGTATTTTCCCGACCACTGCCGTCCTGACACGCTCCACCTACATTCCTCTACCACCACCTGTCAGGCCGGGCCGGTTCCATACTACATACTTAGTCAAGCCAGAGCCCATATGACATATGGCTGCATGGTAAGCTCACTAAACTCGGAGTAACGTTGATCTCTTTGTCCCTGGGTGGCCGTCCACAAGTGAGCCAATCTCGGGTGAAAAACACCATAGACATGGTCCCGAGTAGCCTCTCAACCATAAACCACCAAGCAATGCCAAAATCCACCTAGAAGGTTCTTTAACTTAGTAGAATTTTACTTATAACAAAAACAACATTTTGCATAGCATTTCTAGAATTCTACCAAATTATAATAGGTGCATCTAGACCATCTAGTAAAGGGAGAAACTATTCTAAACAGTTTTTAGCATAGCAATACTAATAAGCCTATCATGCTATTTTCCAAGTATTACTACACATGCATATATCAAAATAGTAGGACAAAAATATGCAAGTGTGCCACTTGCCTTGGCAACAAGAGTGACAGGAGTAGCAACCACCAACGTCTTCGTGACCCTCCGAGTAATCTAACAAAATACAAAACACACAAATAAACATACAAATCCACACAAGTGACAATACAAAAATTATGCCATGCATGAAAATGCAAAAAATTACAATAACACAAAAGTAAAATAACTTTTAGTTCTCTGATTGTTCTATATGCATGATGCCACAAACAATTTTTAATAAATTACTTAATAGGAATAAATTCCAAAACACCTAAATAAGGGCAAACACACAAAATCTAAATTTTCTACATAAAAACATTTTAATAAAATATGATGAACATGCTACTGGACAGAGGACATCTAAACAAGATTTTAGCAACTTGATTCACTCAAAAAGGATTTGTAAAACTCATTTTATAGCCTAAACAAGTTAATACACAATCTGCAAATAACAAGTTTATGCACGATACAAAAATTAACAGAAACTATACTACTGGATTCTACTCATTTTTCTCAATCCGTAGACATCAAAATCATTGGATTTGGATTTGTGGTTTTGGAGATATGGAATTTACAAGATTTGGATGAAAATCTGTCTAAAAACAGAAAAACAGATAAAAGATTAAAAAGAACGGCGACGTGGCGCTCCCTGATTGGACGATACCGCTTCGGTATGGATCGGGACCGTGGGCCGTTAGATCTACAATCTACGGCTAAAAACAGAATACCGGTTAAAAAAAAGAACATGCCGGCGGCAGCTAGGGTTTCGGCGTGTTCGGGGACCGACGGCGGCGACGGCGTGGCCACGGCCGTTCCGGCGAACCTAGAGGGCTACGGAGAGGGGTTTCTTTACCCTTGAAGAGAGGAGGACGAGGCGAGCTCGGTGGCAAGGTGTCCGACGTCGAGGTGCCCCGGTTCTCCTCCAATTCCTCGTCGGAGATGCTCCCGCGGGCGGTGGTCATCGGTCGATGAAGAACATGTTGATCTGGGGCACGAGGAGGTGCAAAAACTTGTCAAAACGGTGCGCAATGAAGAAAGAGAGGAAGGGGGAGAGAAGAAATGGCGCAGGGACGCCGGACTTCACCGGAAACGGAGCTCGACGGTGGCGGCAAGTGGCGGGACGGCGAGCTCGCGTGTGGGCAGCCTAGGGGCTCCCGGGTGGAGTGGTGTGGGGCAAACTGAAGAGGAGGAGGAGGGGTTTAAGATGGGCATCGTGGAAGGGGAGTGGAGAGGCTCGGTGGACGGATTGAAGAGGGGAGTGGTGCGGCGGTTTCGGCCGTGAATGTCCACCAGCGGGAGAGAGAACGACGATGACGTCAGCATGACGTCATCCCCTTTTTTTATTTATAAAACCTTTTCTGAAATTGCTAATAACTTTTAAAACAAAAGCCCAAAAATTATGAAATAAATTTGTAAAAACTTGTAATTAAATTATCTATCAGAAAAACTTATTTTCAAAATATTTAGAAGACTTTTTATTTACAAGTTTGCCACTAGCATTAAATGGCCTTTATTGGCATTTCCTTATAAGAAAAAAATTATAAAAAAAATATTTTTGTTTTTAGGAAAAATAATTAAACGCAAATGCACAAATGCAACAAAGATGCTATGATATGCATGAAATGCAATTTTTTGAAATTTGGGATGTTACAAACCTAACCCCCTTAAGATGAATCTCGTCCCCGAGATTCGGATTGGCTAGCAAATAGGTGAGGGTGGTCTTCTCGGAGATCATCTTCTCTTTCCCAAGTTGCTTCTTCCTCTGTGTGATGATTCCACTGAACCTTGCAGAACTTTATTGTCTTTGTTCGTGTGACCCTTTCTGCTGTCTCTAAGATCTTTATAGGCTTTTCTTCATAAGTAAGATCACTCTCCAGTTGAACTTCTTCTAGCGGCACTGTATCTCTCAATGGTGTTTCTGCCATCTCTGGGTGACATTTCTTCAACTGGCTTACATGGAAAACATTATGGACAGCTGATAAAACCTCCGGTAGTTCCAACTCATAAGCTACTTCTCCTTTGCGAGACAAGATCTTGTAGGGCCCGATAAACCGAGGTGCCAACTTTCCTTTGATCCCAAATCTCTTTACACCACGAAGTGGTGACACTCTAAGATAGGCTCTATCACCTACTTCATAAACGATCTCCCTTCGTTTGGAGTCAGCATAACTCTTCTGTCTAGATTGGGCAACCTTCAGTCTATCTTTGATCAATCTCACCTTCTCTTCTGCTTCTTTAATTATATCTGGTCCAAATAGACTACGCTCTCCTACACCACTCCAAAGCAATGGAATAGTGCATTTTCTTCCATACAGGGCTTCAAATGGAGACATTCCAATGCTGACTTGGAAACTATTGTTGTAAGAAAACTCAGCATATGGAAGGTTATCATCCCAACTAGACTTATAGTCCAATGCGCATGCTCTCAGCATATCCTCTAAAATCTGATTTACTCTTTCTGTTTGTCCATCAGTCTGTGGGTGGAAAGCTGTGCTAAACTCCAGCCTGGTTCCAAGTGATTCATGCAATTGCTTCCAGAAATGAGAGGTAAATTGGGTACCCCTATCAGATACAATCTTCTTAGGAACTCCGTGTAAGCAAACAATTCTCTTCATATAGATTTCTGCTAGCTTGGCACTCGTATAGGTGGTCTTCACAGGCACGAAGTGAGCTACCTTCGTCAAACGGTCCACTATAACCCAAATCGAATCATATCCCGATTTGGTTCGAGGTAAACCTGTGATGAAATCCATCCCAATTTGTTCCCATTTCCAGTCTGGCACTGGTAACGGTTGAAGTAATCCTGCTGGCTTCTGGTGTTCAGCCTTAACACGACTGCACACATCACACTTGGCAATGTACTCAGCAATATCTCTCTTCAAATTGTTCCACCAGAACCTTTCTTTCACATCCATATACATCTTAGTGTTACCCGGATGTATGGAATATGGTGAGTCATGAGCTTCTTGAAGTATCAACTTCCTAAGATCCTCATCTTTAGGGACACAAATACGCTTTTCATACCATATGGTACCCTGTTCATCTTCTCGAAAACCTTTGGCCTTGCCTTTACTCAGATTCTTCTTGATTTCTTCCATCACTTTATCACCTTTCTGAGCTTCTTTGATTTTGTCCATCAAAAGTGGTTGCACTTCTAATGACGCTAGGAATCCTTTAGGTACCACTTCCAACCTAAGGTCCTTAAATCCTTTGCATAAATCTTCAGGTAATTCTCCTGCCGTAAGTCCATTTACATAGACCTTGCGGCTCAAAGCATCAGCCACTACATTAGCTTTTCCAGGATGGTACTGTATACTCAAATCATAGTCTTTGATAAGTTCTAACCATCTTCTCTGACGCATATTCAACTCCTTCTGGGTAAAGATATATTTCAGACTTTTGTGATCAGTGAACACTTCGCAACGATTTCCAAACAAATATTGCCTCCATGTCTTCAAAGCGTGTACCACTGAAGCTAACTCCAAGTCATGAGTGGGGTAATTTACTTCATGCTTCTTAAGCTGTCTTGAAGCATATGACACAACCTTGCCTCCTTGCATTAACACACTTCCCAAGCCATGACGTGAAGCGTCACAATAGACTTGGAAATCCTTCTCTATATCTGGCAGACACAGAACAGGGGCGGATACTAACTGCTTCTTTAGTTTTTGAAAACTAGATTCACAATCTTCTGTCCATTCATACTTCTTACCCTTCTTCAGCAATTCAGTCATAGGTTTGGCAATCTTGGAGAAATTCTCAATAAATCTCCGGTAATATCCTGCCAGACCTAGAAAACTGCGGATTTCTCCAACATTCTTCGGTGGTTCCCAGTTAGTCACCGCAGATACTTTTTCAGGATCCACCGCAATTCCATCCTTAGACACTACGTGTCCTAGGAATCCAACTTGCTCCAACCAAAATTCACACTTACTAAATTAGTCATACAGCTTATGCTCCCGAAGTCTTTGCAATATCAAGTGCAAATGTTCTTCATGCTCTTTGTGGCTTTTTGAGTAGACTAAGATGTCATCGATGAAAACCACTACAAACTTATCCAGAAAATCCATGAACACTTTATTCATCATATTCATGAAATAAGCTGGAGCGTTGGTGTCGTGGGGCTACCTTTCAGGTGCCTCACGGTGGTGATACCTGGGTCACGCCGAGTGAAGCCCATTGAAGCCCATGAAGCATACCGGGTGGCCCAAGTAGTCGGTTAGGCCGATGAGAGTTCCCCTTATCTTGTAACGTGCGATCTGCACCGTCCACCCGAGACCTGGCCTGTGATATAAAGGCCAGGAGGGTGCGTCGTCTAGGTCAAGCAACCAGCAAGCAAACCCTAGCGAGATTGCATCTCGCCATTGTAGCCACCTCAGTAATTCCAGACAAGCAGGAGTAGGTCTTTACCTCACCTCGAGGGGCCGAACCTGGGTAAAACTCGCCCCCTGTTAGCCGTCACAACCACCAACGTTCTCTCTCCCCCTCAATCAACCCGGGGTGTGCAACCTTGGGATTTGCCGAGCCCTAACCTCGTCAATTGGCGCCGTCTGTGGGAAAGAACGGATCGTTGGAGTCATGGTTGCGCCGGCCTCATCAACAATGAAGAACGGCATCAGCGCCAGGGAGTCGATCTACACCGGCTTCCTCGAGTTCGTCCACCACTCGCCGGCGGATCTCCCGGCGTACTCTGAGGTGCAGCAGAGCACGTGGATTACCTTTGGTAGTCTGCGCTATCTGGTGGACAGTCGCGGGACGCTCCGGCCCACGCTGGCCACGTTGCGCGCAACGGACGCGCCAGCATCTACACCGACTGCACCGACCGCGGCTTCACCCGCCGCGAAGATCGCATCTACTGCGGCCACGGCGATCGCGCCATCGACTGCCGTGAAGATCGCATCTGCTTCGACTGCGTCAGCACCATCCACGTCAAAGGCGACTGCGGTGACCACACCCGCAGCTGCCAGGAAAATCGCATCTACTGCAACCTTGGCGCGGAACAAGTCTACTCCGACCTTCTTGTCCGCGCCTCGGACGAAGCCAAAATTTACGCCAATTTCGCCTACGCCAACCGCGCCTCTGCGTCGCGGAATCGCCAGTAGCAGCGACCGTGGCACCCGCCACGTTGCTGTGATCTTCGACTCTGAGCATAGCTCGGACGAAGGAAGCAGGACTGGGAAGNATCATTTCTCCACCAGGAGAACTTACTTTAAGAGGTTTCCCTGCTTTCAACTGCTAGCCCATGTTTGATTACAAAAGCTCTTGAAATGAATGAATGCGATGCTCCAGTATCAAATAAGAATAATGCTGGAAATGAATTGAGCAAGAACGTACCAATCACAGCATCGGGTTCATCATATACTTCTTCCACATTGACGTGGTTCACATGTCCCTTCTGGAAAGGGTTGGGCTTGGCAGCTTCTTCTGCCTTCTTTTCTGGGCATTCGGTTGCATAGTGGCCCTTGTTCTTGCACTTGTAACAAGTCACTTGGCTGATATCCCTCTTGTGTTCTGGATTTGGGCGATGCTGTCCATGGTTATGATTATGGCCAGCATGACCATTTCCTTTGTAGCCTCTATTGTTTCCCTTGAATCCACCTGTGTGGTTATGACCATGATGCTTGTGGTTGCTTCCTCCACTATGGTGGTTCCATGTTTATGTCCATGGCTCATATCATGCGAGAAGTGCTTCTTGAATGAGGGCTCAGAATGGTGTTTGTTGATACTCATCTTCCTCTTCCTGTTTTCAGCCTTCTTGATATTATCTTCCAGTGCGATGGCTTGATCCAAGAGGGCCTGATAATTTGGGGCGTATGCGACGGTCAAAGGAATTTTCAGCTCGTCACACAACCCCTTGAGTAATTTTTCCTTCCTCTTGCCATCCGTGTCAATGTCTTCAGGAGCGTAATGGGACAATGCATAGAAGTCATCCATGTACTCCTTAAGTGTCCTGTTTCCCTGTCTCAGACTTCTGAACTCTTCCTTCTTCAAGTTCATAATGCCCGAAGAGATATGGGCATTACGAAAGCCTTCCTTGAAGGTTTCCCAAGTCAAGCCCTTCAGGGGGTGGGTGATTTGATATGTTTCCCACCATTGAGCTGCTGGCCCCTCCAACAGATGAGCTGTGAATCTCACCATCTCAGTGTCGGTACACTCACAAGTCACCAAGTCCTTGTGCACAGAATGAAGCCAGTCATCTTCCACAATAGGTTCAGTTGCAGTTGAGAACTTGTTAGGCCTAAGCCTCAGAAATCTTGCAAGTTTGTCCACTTGTGGGGGTGGTGGTGGTGGCGGGGGTGGTGGCGGTGGTGGCGCATGCTGATTGGACATGAATTGAGCCATCATTGTCATCAGCTGAGTCTGTGCTGCTATCATCTGTTGAAGCCATAGCCATCTGTGTTGTTGTGTTGTTCTCGGGATTGCGACGAGGAGGCATCTATGGTTTAAGAATAGATGAGTATAGATAGAAACAACTAAAGAAATATTCTACCCATACAAACAGTTAAACACATATTAACAACATCAAACAAAAGCTCAACACAAACTTTTTAATAAAAACGAACTAATCGTTTGGAAGGCAAAACACATCAAGGTTCTGAAAACAAAAGCGATGGTACTGACATACCACAAGTTGGTAGGTCAATATGAAAACGGAAGGTAGCGTCTAGGTAGAAGAATGGTAGTCCAACTAACTAACCTATCCCTCAACCATGACATCCTCATCCTCCTCCACTATCTCAATAGTGATTCCCTCCTTGTCAAGCGCCATCTTGAGCTCCTTCAACTCCTTCTCTAGAGCAGAATTCTTCTCCTGCAGCTCTCTCTTCTCTGCACGAAGTCGCTCAATCAAGTCATGGTTGGCCTCTAGCTCCACCTCATTGCTTGCAAGCTCCATCTTCAAGGTCCTTATCTCCCTTGTTCTTCACCTGGTTTCTCTTCTCTTGATTCTGGAACTTCTCCTCCTGTGCCTTGAACGACTCCTGCTGGGCCTTGGCTTCTTCTTCTTGAGCCTGGATCTTCTTCTCACTCTCCTTGAGTTGGGCACATAGCTCATCATTCTTCAAAAGCTCGGAGCGTCTATCTTCATGGAGGTCATTGAGGTGGTTCTCTAAGTCCTGAAGATACCTACATATGGGCTTAAACTTGCACCTATCTTCGGCGTCAATGTCAAAAGGCTCTCCCACTTCAGACCGTCTCCCAAAGTGATGGAAGTAGTGACCCCTCAGCTCCCGGTGATGACGTCCGCAAAGGCATCCTATCAGGTCCTGAATGACGAGGTTGAGTCCCTTCTCCATGGAGTCGCTAATCAGCTTGATCTCGATGGCGTCAGTCTGGGGCTCGGTCTGTCGTCCAGCTTGGATGGCCTTGATCCCCTAGCAGCCTTCCTTATTGAACTTCTTCAGAATATTGCCCTTGATCGTCGGCACGGGTAGCTCCAATAGTCCAACTAGCTCGAGGAGATAGCCACCAAAACGCGTGTCCTTGAAGTCATCGGCGGTGCTGAAGTTGAAGCTCGTCATCCTTAAGTATAAGAAACATGATATGAGATTAAATAAATTTCATAATACAAGAAGTTACGAGTAAAACTTAAGGAAAAGGGCATACTAAAAATTTTGTATACTTTATAACTTAGAAAAATAATTTTTGGTCCACCTATTTCTAGCCAAACTTAGGGTTTCGAACCTACAGGCAACACAGTGCTCTGATACCATCTATAACGGACCTGCACTTAAAATATAGGCATGATCCCTGTGTATAGTGCAAATCCCTGGATCGAATCATTTGCACACACAGTTAAGATGAATATCACAATAGTGCATCAATTATTACACGAATGATCCAAGTACTTAGGAAAATATCCATTACAAATTGCATAGCTCAAGGCTAGCTCAAAGAGTAAACATCGGAAATAACTTTATTCATTGAGCCCTCATCATCTTCATGCAGCCACAGGCAAGCATGTCGGTTGATGACTCGAAACCCAACGTCGTTCCTTACTCATCGTCCGAACAACCTGGAACACGTAGGTTACAGCAAAAAAAAATTGGTCAGAACCATAAGAATGGATCTGGCAAGTGACACTTTGTGGACTCATAGTGGGAAAACTCTAATAACCTATATGCATATTTGGCTTGTGGAGTTTGAAGGCTGATTTGCATAAAGCCAATTTTTCCTATCTCTTTTCAAAACACTTTTTCATCTAAACGAGACAAGTATGGCATGACAACCATTGTCTGAACTACCCTTGTTGACCCATCAAAATTTTAACTTAGGAAATTGGAATGATGAGATCCTCCGTTGACGTCCTCGTCTAGCAGCTCAGAATTGTCCATAACCGGGGACACGTCTAAGTACTTAGATTGACACTCTGCAGAGGTTGTGCACTTTCACCATAAGACTCCATCAGCCCATTCTGACCTTGACCTTCTTGAAGTGAAAAGGAAAGGAGAGGATGGAGCCGAGACCGTTCCGAAGCATTTCCCCGACCACTGCCGTCATGACCCGTTCCACCTACATCCCCTACATCTGCTTGTCAAGCCAGGCCGGTTCCACGCAACATACTTAGTCAAGCCAGAGCCCATATGACTTATGGCTGCACGGTAAGCTAACTAAAACTCGGAGTAACATCGGTCTCTTTGTCCCTGGGTGTCTGTCCGCAAGTGAGCCAATCTCGGGTGAAAAACACCATAGACATGGCCCCAAGTAGCCACTCAACTATAAACCACCAATCAAAGCCAAAATCCACCCAGGAGGTTCTTTAACTTAGTAGAAATTTTACTTTTAACAAAACAATACTTTAGCATAGCATTTCTACAATTCTACCAAGTTATCATAGGTGCAACTAGACCATCTAGTAAGAAGGATAAAACTATTCTAAACAGTTTTAGCATAGCCATACTAATAAACCTATCATGCTATTTTCCAAGTAATACTATGACATGCATATATCAAAAATAATAGTACAAAAATATGCAAGTGTGTCACTTGCCTTGGCAACAAGAGTGGTAGGAATAGCAACCACCAAAGTCTTCGTGACCCTCTGAGTAATCTAACAAAATACAAAACACACAAATAAACATATAAATTCACACAAGTGACAAATACAAAAATTATGCCATGCATGAATGTGCAAAATTTACCACAACACAAATGTAAAATAACTTTTAGTTCTCTGGTTGTTCTATATGCATGATGCCACAAAACAATTTTTAATAATTTACTTAATAGGAATAATTCCAAAACACTCAAATAAAGGTAAAAACACAAATTCTAAAGTTTCTGCATAAAACATTTTATAAAATTTTGGTAAACATTGCTACTGTACAGAGGACATCTAAACAAGATTTTAGCAATTTGATTCACTCAAAAAGGATTTGTAAAACTCCTTTTATAGCCTAAAACAAGCTAATAACCATTCTACAAATAACAAGTTCATGCACGATAGAAAAATTAACAAAAGTTATACTAAGAGATTATACTCATTTTTCTAAATCCGTAGACATCAAAATCACTAAATTTGGAGTTGTGGTTCAAAAGATATTGAATTTCAAAAATTGGATGAATTTCTGTTTAAAAACAGAAAACAGAAGAAGAATAGGGCGACGTGGCGTGCCCTGATTGGCCGATACCGGTTCGCTTAAAAGAATAAAACGTGGCCGCCCAATCAAGATCTAACGGTCCAGAATGGATCGGCCTAAGGCGGGCGGCGCGGCCGGCCGGAACCCTAGCCCGCGCGACGGCGATGGGCCGGCATGCGCGTTCCGGTGCAATAGGAGGAATCTAGGGGAGGGGGTCATTACCACAGTGTGCAGAAGAAGGAGACGACCACGGTGGCGAAGGCGTCGGCGTCGGGGCGTCCTGGTGCTCCTCCAATTGTTCGCCGGAGTCGAAGACGACGGCGGCCGGGCTCGGTCGATGACGAACACGTCGATCTGGGGCAGGAGAAATTGCCAAACCTTGTCAAACAGGTGCGCAATGAAGAATAAAAGGAAGGGGAAGGAAAGAAATGGCGCGGGGACGCCGGACGTCACCGGAATCGACGAAATCGGCCGTCGGCCGTGGCGGAGATGTGAGCTCGATTTGGGGCAGCCCGGTGGCGATTGGGAGGTGAGAGGAGGGGGCAAATGGAGAGGAGGTGGTGGGGGTTAAGAGGCGCGCGATGGTGCGGCAGTTCGCACTCGCGGGAGTGCGCAATCACGCGAGGGAGTCGACGGGGCGACGGGCGAGCTCCCGTGGCGTTGGGGAAGATGCTGACATGCGGGACCCGCATGTCAGTGAGAGGGGAGGGAAGGGAGCGCGGGTGGGTTGGCTTGCTGGCCGTGGCTTGCTGGGCTGGCTCGGCTGCCCCCTTTTTTTTTTGACAAAATGTTTTCTATTTTCTGTTTTCAAAACAAAAAACAAAACCACCCCAAAACATTTCAGAAAAATTTGATAAACTACTTTTTGAAAAGCTTGTTAAATTTAGAACACTTGGGCACATAGCTTGCCAACAAAATAAAATAAAATATTTGATTTTATGACAAGGGTTAATTAACCCTATTGTGTCAAAATAAATATTTCAAACCCAAAATTTGAATTTAAAACTCAAATCAAGACATTTAAAATGCAATGCAGCAAGATGATGATGCATGAATGCAAGTTTTTAAAATTTTTGAAAATTTGGGATGTTACAAACCTAACCCCCTTAAGATGAATCTCGTCCCCCGAGATTCGGATTGGCTAGCAAATAGGTGAGGGTGGTCTGCTCAGAGATCATCTTCTCTTTCCCAAGTTGTTTCTTCCTCTGTGTGATGATTCCACCGAACCTTGCAAAACTTTATTGTCTTTGTTCGTGTGACCCTTTCTTCTGTCTCCAAGATTTTTATAGGCCTTTCTTCATAAGTAAGGTCACTTTCCAGTTGAACTTCCTCTAGGGGCACTGTATCTCTTAATGATGTTTCTGCCATCTCCGGATGACATTTCTTCAACTGGCTCACATGGAAAACATTATGGACAGCTGATAAGACCTCCGGTAATTCCAACTCATAAGCTACTTCTCCTTTGCGAGATAAAATCTTGTAGGGTCCGATAAATAGAGGTGCCAACTTTCCTTTGATCCCAAATCTCTTCACTCCACGCAGGGGTGAAACTCTAAGATAAGCTCTATCTCCTACTTCATATGTTATCTCTCTTCTCTTGGAATCTGCATAACTTTTCTGTCTTGACTGGACTATCTTCAATCGGTCCTTAATCAACCTAACCTTCTCTTCGGCCTCTTGAATTATGTCCGGACCAAACAAACTACGTTCTCATACACCATTCCACAACAAAGGTGTAGTGCATTTCCTTCCATACAGGGCTTCAAACGGTGACATTCCAATGCTGACTTGAAAACTATTGTTGTAAGAGAACTCAGCATATGGAAGGTTATCATCCCAGCTAGACTTATAGTCCAATGCACATGCTCTCAGCATATCCTCTAAAATCTGATTTACTCTTTCTGTTTCTCCATCAGTCTGTGGGTGGAAAGCTGTGCTAAACTCCAGCCTGGTTCCAAGTGATTCATGCAATTGCTTCCAGAAATGAGAGGTAAATTGGGTACCCCTATCAGATACAATCTTCTTAGGAACTCCGTGTAAGCAAACAATTCTCTTCATATAGATTTCTGCTAGCTTGGCACTTGTATAGGTAGTCTTCACGGGCACGAAGTGAGCTACCTTCGTCAAACGGTCCACTATAACCCAAATCGAATCATATCCCGGTTTTTTTCGAGGTAAACCTGTGATGAAATCCATCCCAATTTGTTCCCATTTCCAGTCTGGCACTGGTAACGGTTGAAGTAATCCTGCTGGTTTCTGGTGTTCTGCCTTCACACGACTGCACACATCACACTTGGCAATGTACTCAACAATATCTCTCTTCAAATTGTTCCACCAGAACCTTTCTTTCACATCCATATACATCTTAGTGTTACCCGGATGTATAGAATATGGTGAGTCATGAGCTTCTTGAAGTATCAAATTCCTAAGATCCTCATCTTCAGGGACACAAATACGCTTCTCATACCATATGGTACCTTGTTCATCTTCTCGGAAACTTTTGGCCTTGCCTTTACTCAGATTCTTCTTGATTTCTTCCATCACTTTATCACCTTTCTGAGCTTCTTTGATTCTGTCCATCAAAAGTGGTTGCACTTCTAATGACGCTAAGAATCCTTTGGGTACAACTTCCAAACTAAGATCCTTAAATTCTTTGCATAAGTCTGCAGGTAATTCTCCTGCCGTAAGTCCATTTACATAGACCTTGCGGCTCAAAGCGTCAGCCACTATGTTGGCTTTTCCAGGATGGTACTGTATACTCAAATCATAGTCTTTGATAAGTTCTAACCATCTTCTCTGACGCATATTCAACTCCTTCTGGGTAAAGATATATTTCATACTTTTGTGGTCAGTGAACACTTCACAACGATTGCCAAACAAATATTGCCTCCATGTCTTCAAAGCGTGTACCACTGAAGCTAACTCCAAGTCATGAGTGGGGTAATTTACTTCATGCTTCTTAAGCTGTCTTGAAGCATAAGACACTCCCTTGCCTCCTTGCATTAACACACTTCCCAAGCCATGACGTGAAGCGTCACAATAGACTTGGAAATCCTTCTCTATATCTGGCAGACACAGAACAGGGGCGGATACTAATTGCTTCTTCAGTTCTTGAAAACTAGATTCACAATCTTCTGACCATTTCATACTTCTTACCCTTCTTCATCAATTCAGTCATAGGTTTGGCAATCTTGGAGAAATTCTCAATGAATCTCCGGTAGTAGCCTGCCATTCCTAGAAAACTGCGGACTTCTCCAACATTCTTCGGTGGTTCCCAGTTAGTCACCGCGGATACTTTTTTAGGATCCACCGCAATTCCATCCTTAGACACTACATGTCCTTGGAATCCAACTTGCTCCAACCAAAATTTACATTTGCTGAATTTGGCATATAGTTTATGCTCTCTGAGCCTTTGTAATATCAAATGTATGTGTTCTTCATGCTCCTTATGACTTTTAGAATAGACTAAGATGTCATCAATGAATACAACGACAAACTTATCCAAAAAGTCCATAAACACTTTATTCATCATGTTCATGAAATATGCTGGTGCATTGGTCAAACCAAATGGCATCACCGTATACTCATATAGACCATATCTAGTGGTGAAAACGGTCTTGGGTATGTCCATCTCTCTAACTTTCATCTGGAAATACCCTGATCGAAGATTGATCTTAGAAAATACACAAGCACCTTCCAATTGATCAAAGAGATCATTGAGTTAGTGGATACTTATTCTTGATGGTTTGCTCATTTTGTGCTCGATAGTCCGTGGCTAGCCTCTGTGTACTATCCTTCTTCTGCACGAATATGATTGGTGCTCCCCATGGTGAGGAACTTGGGCGAATAAATCCCTTCTGCAGGTGCTCATCAAGATGTTTTTTGAGATCTTTCAATTCATCTGTGTCCATTGGGTATGGTCTTTTGGCAATGGGTCCTGTACCCAGTTTTAGTTCAATGAGGAACTCCACTTCTCTATCGGGTGGCATTCCCGGTAGTTCTTCCGGAAAAACATCTGGGTATTCCCTCAATATAAGGACATCTCCTAGGCTAACCCCCTTAAGAGAATTAAGCCTAACTTTCTTCAGTTCAAACCTTGATCGGAACCTTATCTTCTTTCCTTCTGGTGTTGTGAGGGTGATTGTTCTATTTGCGCAATCAATAACCCCTTCATAACGAGTCATCCAATCCATCCCGATGATGACATCCAAACCTTGGGTTTCTAGGACAATTAAGTCCGCAGGAAATGGGTGTTTTCCAACTTCCATAACTAATTGTCTACACCCTGAGTTCACTATCATTTCTCCACCAGGAGAACTTACTTTAAGAGGTTTCCCAATGCTTTCAACTGCTAGCCCATGTTTGATTACAAAAGCTCTTGAAATGAATGAATGCGATGCTCCAGTATCAAATAAGAATAATGCTGGAAATGAATTGAGCAAGAACGTACCAATCACAGCATCGGGTTCATCATATACTTCTTCCACATTGACGTGGTTCACATGTCCCTTCTGGAAAGGGTTGGGCTTGGCAGCTTCTTCAGCCTTCTTTTCTGGGCATTCGGTTGCATAGTGGCCCTTGTTCTTGCACTTGTAACAAGTCACTTGGCTGATATCCCTCTTGTGTTCTGGATCTGGGCGATGCTGTCCATGGTTATGATTATGGCCAGCATGTCCATTTCCTTTGTAGCCTCTATTGTTTCCCTTGAATCCACCTGTGTGGTTATGACCATGATGCTTGTGGTTGCTTCCTCCAATATGGTGGTTCCCATGTTTATGTCCATGGCTCATATCATACGAGAAGTGCTTCTTGAATGAGGGCTCAGAATGGTGTTTGTTGATACTCATCTTCCTCTTCCTGTTTTCAGCCTTCTTGATATTATCTTCCAGTGCGATGGCTTGATCCAAGAGGGCCTGATAATTTGGGGCGTATGCGACGGTCAAAGGAATTTTCAGCTCGTCACACAACCCCTTGAGGAATTTTTCCTTCCTCTTGCCATCCGTGTCAATGTGTTCAGGAGCGTAACGGGACAATGCATAGAAGTCATCCATGTACTCCTTAAGCGTCCTGTTTCCCTGTCTCAGACTTCTGAACTCTTCCTTCTTCCAGTTCATAATGCCCGAAGAGATATGGGCATTACGAAAGCCTTCCTTGAAGGTTTCCCAAGTCAAGCCATTCAGGGGGTGAGTGATTTGATATGTTTCCCACCATTGAGCTGCTGGCGCCTCCAACAGATGAGCTGTGAATCTCACCATCTCAGTGTCGGTACACTCACAAGTCACCAAGTCCTTGTGCACAGAACGAAGCCAGTCATCTACCACAATAGGTTCAGTTGCAGTTGAGAACTTGTTAGGCCTAAGCCTCAGAAATCTTGCAAGTCTGTCCACTTGTGGGGGTGGTGGCGGTGGCGGGGGTGGTGGCGGTGGCGGCGCATGCTGATTGGCCATGAATTGAGCCATCATTGTCATCAGCAGAGTCTGTGCTGCTATCATCTGTTGAAGCATAGCATCTGTGTTGTTGTTGTTGTTGTTCTCGGGATTGCGACGAGGAGGCATCTGTGATTTAAGAATAGATGAGTATAGATAGAAAGAACTAAAGAAATATTCTACCCATACAAATAGTTAACACATATTAACAACATCAAACAAAAGCTCAACACAATTTTTTTAATAAAAACGAACTAATCGTTTGGAAGGCAAAACACATCAAGGTTCTGAAAACAAAAGCAATGGTACTGCCATACCACAAGTTGGTAGGTCAATATGAAAATGGAAGGTAGTGTCTAGGTAGAAGAATGGTAGTCCAACTAACTAACCTATCCCTCAACCATGACATCCTCATCCTCCTCCACTATCTCAATAGTGATTCCCTCCTTGTCAAGCGCCATCTTGAGCTCCTTCAACTCCTTCTCTAGAGCGGAGTTCTTCTCCTGCAGCTCCCTCTTCTCTGCACGAAGTTGCTCAATCAAGTCGTGGTCGGCCTCTAGCTCCACCTCATTGCTTGCAAGCTCCATCTTCAAGGTCCTTATCTCCTTGTTCTTCGCTTGGTTTCTCTTCTCTTGATTCTGGAACTTCTTCTCCTCTGCCTTGAACGACTCCTGCTGGGCCTTGGCTTCTTCTTCTTGAGCTTGGACCTTCTTCTCAATCTCCTTGAGTTGGGCACATAGCTCATCATTCTTCAAAAGCTCAGAGAGTCTATCTTCATGGAGGTCATTGAGGTGGTTCTCTAAGTCCTGAAGATACCTACATATGGGCTTAAACTTGCACCTATCTTCGGCGTCGATGTCAAAAGGCTCTCCCTGTTCAGACCGTCTCCCAAAGTGATGGAATTAGTGACCCCTCAGCTCCCGATGATGACGTCCGCAAAGGCGTCCTATCAGGTCCTGAATGACGAGGTTGAGTCCCTTCTCCATGGAGTCGCTAATAAGCTTGATCTCGATGGTGTCAGTCTGGGTCTCAGTCTGTCGTCCAGCTTGGATGGCCTTGATCCCACAGCAGCCTTCCTTATTGAACTTCTTCAGAATATTGCCCTTGATCGTCGGCACGGGTAGCTCCAACAGTCCAACTAGCTCGAGGAGATAGCCACCAAAACGCGTGTCCTTGAAGTCATCGGCGGTGCTGAAGTTGAAGCTCGTCATCCTTAAGTATAAGAAACATTATATGATATTAAAAAAAATTCATAAGACAAGAAGTTACGAGTAAAACTTAAGGAAAAAGGCATAATAAAATTTTTGTATACTTTATAACTTAGAAAAATAATTTTTGGTCCACCTATTTCTATCCAAACTTAGGGTTTCGAACCTACAGGCAACACAGTGCTCTGATACCATCTGTAACGGACCTGCACTTAAAATATAGGCATGATCCCTGTGTATAGTGCAAATCCCTAGATCGAATCATTTGCACACACAGTTAAGATGAATATCACAACAGTGCATCAATTATTACACGAATGATCCTAGTACTTAGGAAAATATCCATTACAAATTGCATAGCTCAAGGCTAGCTCAAAGAGTAAACAGCGGAAATAACTTTATTCATTGAGCCCTCATCATCTTCATGCAGCCGCAGGCGAGCATGTCGATTGAAGACTCGAAACCCAACGTCGTTCCTTACTCATCGTCCGAACAACCTGCAACACGTAGGTTACAGCCAAAAAAATTTGGTCAGAACCATAAAAATGGATCTGGCAAGTGACACTTTGTGGACTCATAGTCGGTAACTCTAATAACCTATATGCATATTTGGCTTGTGGAGTTTGAAGGCTGATTTGCATAAAAAGCCAATTTTCCTATGTCTTTTCAAAACACTTTTTCATCTAAACGAGACAAGTATGGTATGACAACCATTGTCTCAACTACCCTTGTTGACCCATCAAAATTTTAACTTAGGAAATTGGAATGATGAGATCCTCCGTTGACGTCCTCGTCTAGCAGCTCAGAATTGTCCATAACCGGGGACATGGCTAAGTACTTAGATTGACACTCTGCAGAGGTTGTGCACTTTCACCATAAGACTCCATCAGCCCATTCTGACCTTGACCTTCTTGAAGTGAAAAGGAAAGGAGAGGATGGAGTCGAGACCGTTCCGAAGCATTTCCCCGACCACTGCCATCTTGACCCGTTCCACCTACATCCCCTACATCTGCTTGTCAAGCCGGGCCGGTTCCACGCAACATACTTAGTCAAGCCAGAGCCCATATGACTTATGGCTGCACGGTAAGCTAACTAAAACTCGAAGTAACATCGGTCTCTTTGTCCCTGGGTGGCCGTCCGCAAGTGAGCCAATCTCGGGTGAAAAACACCATAGACATGGCCCCGAGTAGCCACTCAACTATAAACCACCAAGCAAAGCCAAAATCCACCCAAGAGGTTCTTTAACTTAGTAGAAATTTTACTTTTAACAAAACAATACTTTAGCATAGCATTTCTACAATTCTACCAAGTTATCATAGGTGCAACTAGACCATCTAGTAAGAAGGATAAAACTATTCTAAACAGTTTTAGCATAGCCATACTAATAAACCTGTCATGCTATTTTCCAAGTAATACTACGACATGCATATATCAAAATAATAGGACAAAAATATGCAAGTGTGCCACTTGCCTTGGCAACAAGAGTGGCAGGAATAGCAACCACCAAAGTCTTCGTGACCCTCCGAGTAATCTAACAAAATACAAAACACACAAATAAACATACAAATTCACACAAGTGACAAATACAAATATTATGCCATGCATGCATGTGCAAAAGTTATAACAACACAAATATAGAATAACTTTTAGGTTGTTCTATATGCATGATGCCACAAAACAATTTTTAATAATTTACTTAATAGGAATAATTCCAAAACACTCAAATAAAGGTAAAAACACAAATTCTAAAGTTTCTGCATAAAACATTTTATAAATTTTTGGTAAACATTACTACTGTACAGAGGACATCTAAACAAGATTTTAGCAATTTGATTTACTCAAAAAGGATTTGTAAGACTCCTTTTATAGCCTAAACAAGCTAATAACCATTCTACAAATAACAAGTTCATGCATAATACAAAAATTAACAAAAGTTATACTACGAGATTCTACTCATTTTCTAAATCCGTAGACATCAAAATCACTAAATTTGGAGTTGTGGTTCAAAAGATATTGAATTTCAAAGATTGGATGAATTTCTGTCTAAAAACAGAAAACAGAAGAAGACTAGGGCGACGTGGCGCGACCTGATTGGCCGATACCGGTTCGCTTAAAAGAATAAAATGCGGCCGCCCGATCAAGATCTAACGGTCCAGAATGGATCGGCCTAAGGCGGGCGGCGCGGCTGGCTGGAACCCTAGCCCGCACGGCGGCGACGGGCCGGCATGCGCGTTCCGGTGCAACAGGCGGAAACTAGGGGAGGGGGTCATTACCACAGTGTGCAGAAGAAGGAGACGACCACGGTGGCGAAGGCGTCGGCGTCGGGGCGTCCTGGTGCTCCTCCAATTGTTCGCCGGAGTCGAAGACGACGGCGGCCGGGC
This sequence comes from Puccinellia tenuiflora, assembly GCA_012064385.1. NCBI lineage: Eukaryota > Viridiplantae > Streptophyta > Magnoliopsida > Poales > Poaceae > Puccinellia > Puccinellia tenuiflora. Next base: position 1,016,428 of record QRDG01000004.1, read on the forward strand.
TCGGTCGATGACGAACACGTCGATCTAGGGCAGGAGAAATTGCTAAACATTGTCAAACAGGTGCGCAATGAAGAATAAAAGGAAGGGGAAGGAAAGAAATGGCACGGGGACGCCGGACGTCACCGGAATTGAAGAAATCGGCCGTCGGCCGTGGCGGAGATGTGAGCTCGATTTGGGGCAGCCCGGTGGCGATTGGGAGGTGAGAGGAGGGGGCAAATGGAGAGGAGGTGGTGGGGGTTAAGAGGCGCGCGATGGTGCGGCAGTTCGCACTCGCGGGAGTGCGCAATCACGCGAGGGATTCGACGGGGCGACGGGCGAGCTCCCGTGGCGTTGGGGAAGATGCTGACATGCGGGACCCGCATGTTAGTGGGAGGGGAGGGAAGGGGGCGCGGGTGGGATGGCTTGCTGGCCACGGCTTGCTGGGCTGGCCCAGCTGGGCTGGCTCGGCTGCCCCCCTTTTTTTTTGACAAAACTTTTTCTATTTTCTGTTTTTCAAAACAAAAACAAAACCACCCCAAAACATTTCAGAAAAATTTGATAAACTACTTTTTGAAAAGCTTGTTAAATTTAGAACACTTGGGCACAGAGCTTGCCAACAAAATAAAATAAAATATTTGATTTTATGACAAGGGTTAATTAACCCTATTGTGTCAAAATAAATATTTCAACCCCAAAATTTGAATTTAAAACTCAAATCAAGACATTTAAAATGCAATGCAGCAAGATGATGATGCATGAATGCATGTTTTTAAATTTTTTAAAATTTGGGATGTTACAAATCTTTTTGTTTTGATGCTTTGTGCCATCATGAAAAGTGTAGAGTGTGTTTGGTTTATTTGGTGTAACCTAGCGCTCTCTCGGGAGTTTGCTTTCTCATTCCTCGTTTTGTGTTTTATCTCCTAGAATGAGAAAATCCTTTGAGCATGTCTCCTTCTTTTATCTTATATGCTCATTGGTCATGCCTAGGTACCTTCAATTGGTGTTAATTGGAATTTAATATCTCCTCCATAGATACTTGTTTCAATTGATATTTATTGTGGGAGTTTTGATACCTTATTGCTTTATTTTACTTTACTTGATTTCGGTCGAGTTTCATCCTTCTTTTGTTATCTTTGCTCCTAGTTGGTATCGTATTTTCAATTGATGTCTTATCTCTCATGTTTTGTTTGATTTGATTCCTTTTGATATCACACTTCATGTGCTGATGTGTTTTGGGATCAATCATTTGTTGATTTGATTTTTCCTCAATCATGTGTTGATTTGGATTTTGATATAATTTGGACAACCTTTCTGTGTCACACCTTGGTGTGCTCTCTTCTTGGTTTACTTGGTGTTTTGTCAAAATTGTATCTCTTTCGGTTCTTGAAAGACTTTACATGTATGTTCTCTAATATATATTATATGGCATGTTTGTCTTTCTAGTTCCAATATATAGGGGATACTCCACCAAATCCTAAATCGGCTAAGATGTGCATGAAATTCAATTTCATATCTATATGCACATATTTATGTGGAGTATGTCCTATATATTGTAGTTCATCTAACTAATATGGAACCCAATGAGTTTGGGAACCATTTTGTACTCTAATTTTGTTTTAGGTACAATGGAGTTGCATTGGATGCTTGCCTCATTCATAAGGAAGGTGTTCTCACCGTGTGATTGTCGGAGTCAAGCTTTGATGACAAACCAACTCTCATCATCTTCATCGTCAATGCATCTCAGTAACAAGTATCTATCCCATGCATTCTTTTCTAGTATTCAACCTTGGGTAGGTTGCCTCTTGGCATGAAATCCTTTATGTGCAATTGTTGTGGTTTTTGGCTTATTTCCTTCACTTAATATATCTTTGTGATATTTGTGATGAAATTGCAAAAACCTTTTCTTCAATTAATATTATTTCTTTGTGATACTTGTTGCCTATCTCAAAGCATCTTCACTATCTCTTGTTCCCTTAGTGATATGTGTGATGCATTTGATATATTTGAAGTTCATTCATATACAATGAGATAAATTTGAGATATGTGCTATGCTTTTAAGCAACAATCTCGTTTGTATATTTATGACTTCCTTTTGGATACCTTGTTCTCTTTTCCCCGAACCATTTCGTATGTATATGTTTCTTTGCGGATGTATATCTTCAATGGTTTGTCTAATTAGAAACCTATACATATGAGAAAGGTCACCTTTTAGTTGGTATCCTAATTATTTTGAGCTACCTTGTTTTCATCTATAATTCTTTGGTGACTCCAAATTTGTCTCATGAGTGCTTGTCTTATTTTTATTGGTATCTTTGCACACTCATGTTTTTGTTGAGGATCTTTTACCTCATGCTTACCATGGTGAGCATGTTAAAATTTATTGGCTAAATGATCTCACTAGCTTTTGGCATTTTCAATTGTTTTCCAATTGGTATCCCTAAGCGTGTGAACATATTTCTTTTAAAGATCTTCCTCTATCTCGGTTGGGCCTATCTTATGTTGAATATTTGAAAATTGGTATCTCCTTATAGCTCAACCATATCTTTAGTGCAAGTGCTATGATTTGCTTTTGCTTTATGCACTCTTGCACTTGTTGAGTGTTCTAGATGATTTTGGGGGAGCGAGGATGCCATTTGTGTGCACTTCTCCAGAGTGTATGAACATTGGGGAGCTTCTCCGTTTTTATTTTGAACTCTCGATTTGGATCTTTTTGATTGCCAATCTCCTTTGTGGAGATTTTTAAAAATGATTTCATCTTTTTGCAATCTTTCGATCCTCAATATAGTTTGATTTCCTCTAATTATTCGTCAATGAATAAGTGCATTTGATTTCACTCATATCTTGAGAAATGCACAATTTATGGAGAAACTCATATTATATTGGCCTTCTAAATTTTTCTTCCCATTTCGGCAATCGATGCCAATGGGGGAGAAGTTTAGAGGGTTTAAGGGAATTTGGGTTTTATGCTTTTGTTGCATTTGCCTTTAATGCGCTTTGCATCCTTGCTTGTTTGTCTTGCAAGGATGCTTTATTCATTATATAAACCCTCTTGAAAGGGATTGTCATCAATTACCAAAATGGGGGAGATTGAAAGTGCATGGTTGCCCCCATGTGTGGTTTTGGTAATTAATGACAATCTCTATGGACTAATGTTTGTATTGAGCTATATTTGTAGGTGTGTCCATAAGTATTGCTTGATCTCCATTTGTTGGAGTCAAGGCTAAGGGAAGAAAAGTATGTGTTGATCAAGGCTTGGTGCGTTTTGATCAACACTCAAGTCCAAGTGAAGATATGCCGAAGAGGTGCTTTCCCCATCTTGGTGTATGGGGGAGCGTCATGTGAATCTTCACCAAGCGAAGCGCAATCAAGAAAGATGGTTCGTCTTGAGGAGATGAAGATCGTCTTGCCGAAATGCGCAAGGCAAAGGTATGATCTTGATAGGGCTTCTATTTTACCGGTCTCATGTTGTTTAGTGGGGAGACCGGGTTATAGGATAGATAGCCGTACTATCAAGAGGGGCTCTCGACCGAATATCGTGATCGCATCGTTGTAGAGAGCACAAACCTTTGCATCCATGCAATCATCTTTATTGTTCCTTATTTGTCTCTTATCGTGGTGTGGTCTTGGTGCTTGGCGTGCTTGTCATGACAAGGCTAAGTTCACCGAAAACGGTTTTCATATGCGTCTTTTATTGCGGTTTCGGTATTGGAGGTTTTGCCATTCATCCGTGCAGAAGATTTATATCTTCCATTTCTTTACAAAATCTCCATTGCTTGTTTGCCATTTTCAAAGGTTGCATTTTTCGTCCTCTTTTCAACAAAATTGGTTTTCACGTCTTTTGGACTTCATTTGCAAAAGATATTTCATTTCCGGTTTGCGAAAAAGAGTTTTTAACTTTCCCCATTTGTTTTTATAATATCTTGTTGGACTATGATGTTTTTCTGTATATCCTTGTAGAGCTTTTCGTTGCGAGTCCAACGAGCCCAAGATCATCGAAAACGGAGTCCGGATGCAAAAGATATGCCTGTTTTCGTTTTGCAGTTTCTGCCAGTTTTCAGAGGGGCGGAAGTTCCGGGGTTTAGGCCGAAAATTCAATGATCACCATCATTAATTCTTTCATGTGTCAAGTTTTAACCAACAGAGCACTTTACATATGTGCCACTTGATACATAAACAAGTAAGGTTTCAACTTTTCGATTTATTCCATCAATTCTTTTATCCATGAAACCTTTTCACGATAAAACTACTAAAATACTTAGCACAACCAATAAATTGGTTTGCCCCTTTTAGTCTCATATTGTGGAATCACATTCATAGTCATACTTATGAATATACTACAACATTATTCGCAATAGTCTCTAATGAAACCACCTTTTCTCATAACTCATATGAAAAATACATGCGAATCATACATAGACCCTTATTTCTAAACAGAGTGTTTATCAAATAAATCTAAATACTATTATCAAACCCCGAAGTAAAACCCTTCTTTGAGACCACACAATATCTAATAGTGCGTGATTACGATATCTTAGGATATATCAAATGCCTTTGAAATATTCTAAACATTGTAATTTGTGATAACACTTCTCACAAGTCCACATACTAACATATAACTCAAATATTTTTTCTCTTTTGATCAAATAAAAAAGACTCAATTTTCTTGTTAACTTAATATGCTAAACTCCAGAATTTTATTTGATCTCATCAAATATCATAACTCGAATAAATACACCTATTTAATCATTTCATTTATGATGGAGTACACAAAATAATGACATCTAACATTTGCTGAAAATACAACCAACACTTGTGTTTATTTTCGGCAACTCCTGTCACTCTTCCAAAGGTGGCATTTTAGTCATACTCCTTTCAATAAGGCGCATTGATAAAACATCAAAATGTTTATTCAATATTTAGCATGACTAAAACAATTGTCATTATTAAGTTTTGGATATTTTAGTATGTCACATATTTTATAAATGTTTAACTAATCATCGTTTAGATTAAACTAAGGACAATAATCTCATAATCGAAACGTGATCACCAAAAAGAATTACTCATGAAAATAGAACAACCACTTGTCTTTAACATGAATAACCGTCTCATAAACCGAGACACACTAATTTAAAGATCACACTTAATTCGATTACAAAAACTCATTCTAATCCTCTAATCAAAACGATAAATGTAGAAGTAGAATGTCGCCAGCATCAACTCCTTCATTGCCATCATTCCGCGATATCCACTCAGTCCCTCCATGCACTTCTAAACGGCAGGCCCTGTTTTCATAAAATAGCACAAGTATCAAATACTTAGCTCACCACAAGTGTAAACGGGACAGAAAACATTTACAATCACTATATACGTTCTGCATTGACAACTTCTCCTGCTATAGGTTCCACTTTGACATGACGAAGCCAAGACACAAACTCATAGCAAGTGATCGAATCCCTTCCCATGACATAGTCCCTGGCATAATTCATGAAGCTGGGGGGAAGCGAACGCAGCACCCCATCTATCGCGAATTCATCCGTCATCAAGTAGTCCCAAACAAGCACTAGACGGTGATGAATCTCATGCATCTTCCTCAAGTGTTGTTCCAAACAAGTGTTTTCTTCCATCTTGAGTGAAAGAAACTCATTCAGATTCTCGAACCTCGCAATTCTGACTTCTGCTATGAACCTATTTTTCAGCTCATCAACAATCTCATTGGCACGCAAGTCTTCGAATTGACTACTCAGGTCAGAATTCATGCAGGTGCACATCAACCACTCAACTTGTAAGTAAGTGGTTTCTTGGCGAAGCCATTCTATGTGCTCTTCCTCATTTGTAGAAGCGTTGGGTTTATCTCCTATTGGTTCTTCTAGCACGTCAAGCAAGTCATTGGTGTGTAGGACTTCACACAAAAGCAGGTACCACTCGATAAAGTTTGACCCATCTAGATGCAGCTCCTCAGCCATGAAAAGACGACCATAGTCGGCCATGATCTACAAGGATTTTTTGCAAAGACATCTTAGGACTTTTGTTTATGATAATTTTAGTTCATCTTTAATCAAAATTACTACATGAAGTCCCACTAAACTTAACATCTCTCTGGTTGTTTAGTGACACACGATCCAAATCCACTACACCACAACTGATCATCACGTGAGATGATGTAGCTTCAATGGTGAACATCACCATGTTGATCATATCGTCCATATGACTCGTGTTTAACCTTTCGGTTCTTGTGTTCCGAGGCCATGCCTGTACATGCTAGGCTCGTCAAGGAAACCGTAGTATTTCCGCGTGTGTAAATCTGGCTTACACCCGTTGTATGCGAACATAGAGTCTATCACACCCGATCATCACGTGGTGCTTCAAAACGATGAACTTTTGCAATGGTGCATACTAGGGGAGAACACTTTATTATCTTGATATTAACATGAGAGATCACCTTATCATGCTACCGTCGCGATCAAATCTAAGCATAACAATAAGGTGCATAAAAGGATTAACATCACATGCAATTTAAATTGTGATATGATATGGCTTTTTCTTCTTGTGCCTTTGATCTCTATCTCAAAAGCACCGGCATGATCTCCATCATCACCGACATTGTGGCGCCTCCTCCATGGTTGCCATCACCAACTATTGCAACTACAACTATTGCTACTCTTAGCGATAAAGTAAAGCAATTACATGGTGATTCAATGACACGCAGGTCACATAAAATAATAGACAACCATATGGCTCGTGCCGGTTGCCGTACTCATCGACATGCAAGTCGTGAAAGATTACAAACATGATCATTGCATACATTATCACAAATCACACATTGGCCATACCACATCACATGACCCCCTGCAAAAACAAGTTAGACGTCCTCTACTTTGTTTATGCAATTTTTACGTGGCTTGGGTCAACGAGATAGAACCGTTCTAATCTACGCAAAAATCACAACGGTGATATAGAAGTTGCCTATTTACTCATCCTTTTAAAAGGCTTCCCATTGCAAATCGCATCTCACCATAGCTAGAGAAACAGACACCCGTCAGTCACTTATGCAATACAAGTTGCATGTCAATCGTGGAACCGATCTCTCGTGCGTGGACGAGTAAATTTGGTCCGGGCCGCTTCAATCCAACCATCCAACAAGATACGAAGTACACGCGAGAAGGTAGCAACAAAAATATCAAAACCCACAACTCCTTGTGTTCTAATCGCACCGACATCTCGAATAGATCTAGGCTCTGATACCACTGAAGGGGTCGTTGCATGGAAAACAAAAATTTTCCTACAAAACAAGCGGAAGAAACCCCACGATCTAGATCTATTAGACCAAGGTAGCGAAGAGGAGATCCAATCTCTTACCCTTGAAGATTGAACAAATGCATTTTTTTGGTGCAGGGGTTGGCTAGTCGATCCCCGCAACTAGACTCATCTAGTCGCGAGGAGATGTATTATCCGATCCGAGATCCAATCCGATGGAGCACCGCATGAGCAGCACCTCCGCGGTATCCACACGTACATCTCGATGAAGACTTCCTCTCCTTGATCCCGCAAGCGAGGAGGAAGTGGCTCGTGAGATTCCAGCAGCACGACGGTGTGGTGGTGGATATGGTGGAGGTTTTCCCGCAGACAGGGCTTCGCCAAGCAGTGTACGAGAGAGAGAGAGGAGGGAGGAGAGGGGTGGTGCGGCTAGGGTATGGGGTGCCACGCCCCAGCCCTCCCCTCCTCTTTATATAGGCGTGGGGGGGGGGCTGCCTTGGACCCTCCTCCAAGCCCTAGGGCCAGCGGCTTGAGGGAACTTGTTCCCCAAGTCAGCCCCCTAGGGTTTTGGGTGCCTCCCATGGGCCAGCCGCATGGGCCTTTAGGGAGAGGGTGAGGCCAGCCCAAGTGGGCTTCTGCACCTCTCCTCGGTCCATGTGGGCCTTATAGGTTCGTGGCCCCCCAAGGTGGGGCCCTCCGGAACCTTCCGGAACCTTATAGAATCTTTCGGTACCCTGCCGGAATTTTCCCGAACTTTTCCGGAACCCTGGAAACCACTTTTCTTATATGAAACTTTATCTCCGGACTCTTCCAGAGCTCCTCGTGATGTCTAGGATCTCATCCGAGACTCGGAATCAATAATATTCATTCACACCATCAAATATCTCAAGCCCTAGCTACATCGGAGCCTTAAGTGTGTGACCCTACGGGTTCGAGAATATGCAGACATGATCCAATCAATAATCAATAGCGGGATCGAGATGCCCATATTGACTCCTACATATTCAACGAAGTTCCTTATCGATTGAACCACGATGCCGGAGATTCTTAATCTCGTATACGATTCCCATTGTCTCACCGATATTTAATTTGCCCGAGATTCGATCGTCGATATCTCCATATCTAGTTTCATCTCGTTACCTGGAAAGTTCTCTTTACTCGTCCATAATATATGATCTCCGTGATTAACACTTAATCACATGGTTGCAACCTTTCTGATGCTATATTACCGAGAGGGCCCAGAGATATCTTTTCCCTCACAAGGAAGGACAAATCCCACTCTTAATTCATGTCACCCAACAAATACCATCGGAGATACCTGAAATCCACCTTTATAATCGCCCAGTTACGAAGTGACGTTTGATGTCCACAAAGCATTCCTCCAGTAAACGGGAGTGACATAATCTCATGGTTTAAGGAAACTATACTTAGCATATACAAAAGCGTTGACAATGAAACTGTATGACACGATCAATTGCAACTCTTTTATTATTGGGTCTTGTCCATCACATCATTACTCCTAATGATATGACTCCATTATCAAGCGACTATAACAAGTCCATGGTTAGGAAAATCTAACCATCTCTTGACTAATGAACTAGTCCGTTAGAGGCTTATTAGGGACAGCTGGTTGTTTATATTACACACATGTATTATGTTTCCGGTTAATACAATTATAGTATGGATAATAAACTATTATCATAAACATGAATATGCTAATAAATGCCTCTGGGGCATATTCCCAACATTCCCCTCCATAACCTGCTGACGCACTCGGCCCAGGGGAGCTTGCTCTCCCCATGGCCTTTCGTGGCGAGACCGGTCACCTTTGCCGGCGAGCCGTAGGAGCGTCGCAGTGTGCGTTGCCCCCGAGTACCCCACCAAGTCTTCCTTTGCTCGGGTCCTCACCAGTCCCCGAGCCCACTTCATGGTCACCTGGCCGCCCGCGGGCACCGAAGCGATGAGGTTGATGTGCGATTCAATCTGGGGAACACTCACGATAGAGGGCGGCGCCAGACAGAAGTCCCCTTCGATCGTAGCATGGCATGTCCAGGGTATTCGTCTCTCACAGTCCTCTTCATATCAGCTTACAACGATTTTTTTCTTTGTTTCCTTGCCTAATCCTTCTTGGCTTGGATCTGGGCTGCACCCCTTTGATTTTTGTATCTTCAGATTGGATTCTGTTATTAAATATATATTTTTCCATAGTTTTTGTTTAGTACGATTGAAGTAAAATTTCGAACTAATATAGGCCTGCAGTATTTTTTTTTGGGATTGGGAAAAATCAAGAACTGACTTCTGATTTGTTCCACTTTAATCCCGGGACTGTTACAGTACTTTTGATTGTACTATTCTGCCTCTTGGTTTTTGCAGGGATGAAATCAAGGATCAGCTTCAAATAACTACAATGTTATGTTGAAAGAAATGAAGTTGCCTATGTCGATTCTGCAACGATCATCAAAAGGTGAAGCTTCTGTGCAAGCTTTTATCATACTTTTACTGTGATGTACTAGTCGTATTGTAATATACTAATATGGAATGTGTTAGTCATATATATACATTGCATCACATTTTCAGATTATGTTGTACGTTTGTAGAATTTAAAGCGAAGTTTTCAAATACCAAAACTTGATATATTCCGCATTTTCACTTGAGTGAATATTGCGCTTATACTCCACCTTAAAAAATCTGCCTATTGTAGTTCAGTTTCTGCATTTACCCCTGACCAAAGTATGCATGCTACTTCAGTTTCACTCTTCTTCTGCATGTCATATGGAAAACGTCCTATATTCTTTCTTGGAAGATGTCAATGCTCAAGAACATAACTGATGGGAATATCCCGGGTTTGGCAGAACATAAATATCTTCTTAGCCACCAGATTGTAGTGGTGGTGAGATGTCGATTTTTTATGATCCTCATGAGAAGTGATATCAAGAAGAGTTAGGTCATGTATTCTGGATATTACTACATTTCCCTGGACAAGAAACTATGAAGTTTACTTCTCTGGAAATAAAATCATTCATTTGACTGTCATTTTGCAGTAACATCCATATCTGATATACTCATGTACTCATTATAGAGGTTTTTTAGGCAAAAAAAATGATTGAATTTACAATTTGAGACTCATCATTAGCTATACTTAAAATTGATAATGTATTTATCATGCCAACAAGTCTTTTGAATTTACTACAACTTTAGGTTGTTTAGTGATGATGTCGGTCATGCTTTTGAAGCCTGGCTGACCAAATTAACAGGGATACTTGAGATCAATCCCTGAGAGCATGCCTCGCTATGCTTAAAAGCTTAGATCATTCCAGAGTATACTTGCGACCGTTAGCGATAAGACTTATCTAGCAGGTGATTAATTCATGGATGCAGTGGTCATCTGTATCTGTATAAAGTGTCTTTTTTGTTAAGTTTTGGATTTACACTGTAGGTGATTGATTCATGGACACAATAGTTATCTGTACCTACCGCCGGCCTGCAGTTACTTGTGCTTGCCTGAAGCCGTCGAACTCACCAATGGTATTCCGATTCTACTCCTTGCCCCACGCCTATTACCTAGCTTATGCTCGCATATTTGAGCTATATAATTTCAAAATTGTTCTACAGGTTGATATCTATATCGATGCATTTGTGTAACTAAAATTATTACCGCATAATAAACATTTGAATATGTGAAATCTACATTATTGATACATGAAGTAGCTCATGAATTGCATCATTTAGCATCTTAATCATGGAAAGCTTCCATAGAGTTGTGGTTTGGACTAAAAAAATTGAAATAGAGCCCTTTCGCTTGATTCTTTATAGTGTCCTCCATTGATGAGTTCTTGAATAGGGAGTAGTCTGTGCTCAACTATGTTGCCGGGTGCTCAGAAAAAAGATTCAGTTTGTGACATTTTGCATTTGCTTGTGAAAGTCGCAGAACTTCATCTCCTTGTGTTGTTATCAGATTTCTACCCAATGTTCAGGTCGATATTCATCTATCTATTCATTGTATTTTATTTTGTAGGGACCATAACCCTACCTCTAATTGATTAATGATGCCTCAGAGGACTGATGATGGTATGTTAATTAACAATTTCTTTGCATCAAGTATGTATACTTATTTCTATCAAGAAAAATAAAACTTCATTGAATCATACTAATTAGAGTGTCCATGTATCTGTTTGGAACACCCGTGCATCCAAAGACAAATAAAATTTTATTAAACGCATTTTAGAATGCTTGCAGGGTATGAGAGTAATGTTCTTTTCCTGTTTTCTTACACACCGTAGTCGGTAGTCCACCCAAAGGATTCCATGTGTCACTGATCTTGATGAGCATGTATACCATTTTTTAAAGCTCTACTGCCGCTTCAAGGGCGACCTCAGCTCACTGAGGCGAACGATATGGGTTAAGGTGACATAAGTGCAAAAATATCTTTCCTCTTTTCAGGTGAAAGAAAGTTGAAACGACATTGAGTGGTTATTTTCTGCTTGCATCCAAGCCTTGAAATTTATTGTATTCATTTGGGAGCATGAACTGTTGATTTGCAGGAGTAGGATAGGTAGTCCAGCTCCACCTCTTATTTTGAATCCTCATAAATTCATTCTTTTACTCACTAACTCATGTTAGACAAGAAATGTTTATTGAGTTGTCAAATTAACCCGAGAACCTGCTACTCCTTTGGTTTTATGTTCGACAAATAGCCTATGATTTAAAGCTAACATTTACATCATACAAAGTGGTTTTCCCAACACAACTCCTCAGTTGGATGATGACCCCGCCAACTGGTCCGCCAGGTGGATGCTCGACGACCAGCAATGTTGTTGCCTGCTCCAGACCAGGGAGCCTTGCGTCACCTGGAAACCGCCACGCAGCCAGCCGGACGACAACCAGGACACCCACGATGCAGACAGGAAGGACGAGATATGAGGCCGTGGCACAACAAAGGAAACCCACAGCGGAATCTATGGTATCTTAGCCCGGTCTTTCTCATTCTGTTGCAATATAGTACGCATCAGTTCTGTGTGCTTTGGAAGCACCAGTTCTGCGTGTTTTGGAAGCACCAGTTCTTTATTTCCTATACAGGCCCAAGAAGGCGCTGCTTGTATATTTTTTCTTAGTACTGTTGTAGCGTTAAAATTATGTTGTGCCAGCGGTTAATCCATGAGAAACATTTATTTAGCTGTATTTAATTATAGAAGAAAACCTATTTGTCTGATTATATTTTGATGTATTATTTTCATGTTTTCATAGTAGATTTTCTTTAATAGTAACTCATGCATTCCTCACTTTCTTAATGGTTAATGGCTATTGATTTTACTCGGAGTTTCTGTTTATCTTTCTTTTATTGTCATGTAAAGAGCTAAATACACCCGTAGTCCTAGAAGTTGTTCACTATGTGCAAACTAGTCCCACAACTTGTAAAATGGGGTCAGGTGGTCCTATAAGTTGCTACATTGTGCAAGACTAGTCCCAAATGGTTCTGGAGCTGACACATGGCGTCCGTTTTTTGCGTAAATACCCTGTACATTTTTTATACAGCACATATGACTTTGAGAGAATTTCTTATTTGGCCCTGGCTCAAATTTGGATTCCTTTCTTGGCCCTAGACAAGTTTCTCTTCCTTTTTTGACTCCAAAAGTTTAGTTGAGTTCCTTATTTGGCCCTCTAGTACAATTTGAGCACAAACGGTGTTAAGTAGCTATGTAAGATGACGCTTTTACCCTTGCTGCAACATGTGCCAAAATTGCACTAGAAATGTTGTAATATAGTTGGTCAAAGTTATTGGAATAATTATAGAATCAAATATTTGGTCACATAACCGTTTGAACGAAAAACTTAGCTCAGATTTGAAAAATCAAAATTGCACTAGATTTAAATTACAAAAAATTGAAATTTCGGCAGAACCTCCCCTGTAACTAGATGCCATATCCCCTACACACAGTTTATATACATATAGACAACATAACCAAATGGTCAAATACATCAGAAGCATGTTGCCAAGTTCAGAGTACGCAAGTCCTCAACACAAAATGTAAAAGTTCACACAGTCTCCAAAAGTAACTTGAAATGTAACCATTACATGAACAGAATCTGAGAATCACAAGCTGAGCCTTCTCTTGCTACGTGTACTCATTGCAGGGCTGGACGGGATATTTTTTTTGCTTCTTGTGCCCATTGATGGGCTGTCAAATTGCACCGTTGTCATTTTTGTAACAGCTTGTTTCTTTTTCTTCTTGGCAGTAACCTTCACAGGAACATTTGCTTGTTTGTTGGGCATAGAAGTCTCGATGGAAAGTGGTTGATCTGAGGCGGTTCCTGATCTGCAGTTATGTAGAAAAGTAGAAAGATGTACATAACCGATATTTAGAATTCAAAATCAGATTGCTTGTAATTGTGTAGGTGCTCGAAATGCTTACATTGGTGGAAAACAAATCCTTGTTGGTTCTCCATCATTGCACGGCTCAATGGATGATTCAGTTGTTTTGGTGGTCTTTTTCTTCTTCTTTGGTGGTTCTCTAAATGAGCAATAAGAAAAGTGAGATGTCAACAAAAGTGATATTTTAACAAACAATTAATGCAAGAACAAGAGATAAAATGTTGGCCCAGTGAGATGTCAACAAAAGTGATATTTTACATTGGTGGAAAACACATCCTTGTTGGTTCTCCATCATTGAACAGCTCAATGGATGATTCAGTTGTTTTGGTGGTCCTTTTCTTCTTCTTTGGTGGTTCTCTAAATGAGCAATAAGAAAAGTGAGATGTCAACAAAAGTGATATTTTAACAAACCATTATTGCAAGAACAAGAGATAAAAGTTGGCCCTTTTACCTCACAGCCAACATTGCGGCAATGTCTTCCGGGTTACCCTTCTTACAATTATGCCAATGATGACCATAGTCCTTGCAAATAGGGCACAAATGCTGGCCTTTTTTCCTCTTATTATCGCCACAGCCTTTGTATCTCTCAGTTTTAGGCCTACCAGCCGTAGCTTTTAGTAGTGGTGGATGCATGAAGAATCCATGGTCGGATTGAGGCCACTGAGTTTTGTCAGGCATGGCTGGGATTAGTTGTGCATAAGCTGCTCTAAATGTGTCCACAGAGTAATACAAGTCAACATGGTTCCTTATGTGTGTATTGCTTAGGGATGTGATGAAGGCAAGAGCATGTTTGCAAGGAAGGCCAGAAACTTGCCACTGTCTACAAGAGCATGTCCTCTCTTGCAAGTTCACAACAAACCTAAAGCCACTGCCTCCCAATGCAGTCACTTCAGCCACCTCCTCTGAGCATTCTACCACCTCCAGGTTTAATTCTCTGGTCATTGCATTTAACCTCTTCATTATATGGGGCAGAACCAATGCATCTAACTTCTTTGCTACTTTTCTCCTTCTATTCCATAAGATCATAATCAACTGTCTAGCCTTGTCGAAGAAGTCATCTAAGTTCAGGGATTTGTGGTGCTTAATCCAATTATTAAAGCACTCTGCCAAGTTGTTGGTTACATAGTCTACCTTGCACAAGGTAGAGAATTGACTCCTGGACCACATCCGGTTGTGCCACTTCCTTATATATGCAGTAGCTGCTGGCTTTACTTCCTCCATTGCAACCCAGTGTTTGTCAAATAAATATGGATTCCATGAATAAGCTGCAGCCCAAAGGTGGTCATCGAACACTTTCCCGTGAAACTTCTTTTTGAAGTTGCTCACCAAATGGAACATGCATTCTCGATGTTCTGCCTCTGGGAAGACTTCCTTTACCCCTGCCATCACTGCCTGACCAGCATCAGTGCATATGGCCAAACCGAGTGGTGATCCTATGGCCTGTCTAAGCAGTTGCATAAACCATATCCAATTCTCATTAGTTTCAGAGTCAAAAACTCCAAAACAGACCGGATACATCCAATTATGGCCATCAACAGCGGTAGCACTAGCTAGCTGCCCCTTGAACCTGCCTGTCAAGAAGGTGCTGTCTACAGCCAAGTATGGTCTGCATCCACCACGGAAGCCCTCTATGCAAGGTTTGAATGCAACAAAAATTCTTCTAAACCTGATTTTACCATTGATGGTGTGATGATCGATCTGCACTATGCTACCGGGGCAACAACTTTCAACTTGTGCTTTAAACCTATACAAATTATTGAAGCTGCTATCCCAGTCGCCATACAGTTGTTTCAGAGCTAGGAGCTTACCCATATAGACTCTTTTGTAGTGGATTTTGACCTTGTAGTGATCTTTAAGCTTCTGTCGCAATTCATCTGCTCCAAGAGTTGCATCTTCAATAAGCCAGTCCTTCACCCTATCACATATCCAATGCTTAGTTGCATTCTTCACCTTCTTTTTCCTCTTTGTACTAGAACAATCATGATCAAACGGGTTTGTTTTCACCTACAATCAGAGGCTAAGTAATTAGATACAAGATAAGAAGAAAAAATAATTAGCTACAAAATCAGACCGGATAGTTGGAAAATTACCACTACAGTACACATATTATCCGTTGTAGAAGCATGTATCCTCCATGGACAGCCATCTTCATCTTTTCTTTTACAGTAGGCAGTGAACCTATGTGGTCCACTCTTCTTTGTGTTAAACTCAAAATCTCGTTTGACTGCATGCTGACGAATGGCTAACTTAAACTCATGCATATTAGGATATTTGGATCCTACTGTCATTGGAGGGTCCTCTTTATCATACTCAACATTTGGTGCATGATTTGGCTCATGTACCTCCTCATCTTCCTCTACTTCAGCCTCATCATCCTCTACTTCAGCCTCATCCTCGCTCTCATCCGCATTCTCATCCTCGCTCTCATCCACACTCTCATCCTCACACACATAGTCTTTATCCTTCTTTTTACCAGAAGAAAGAACCATATTTAGAGGTATAGGTTCTGTTTCTGCATACATGTTTTCTTCATCAATACCAACATGCTCATTCTCGGGTATTGGGTTCCGAAGGTAACTATCGTCATCATGTGATGCATTGTTGTTCGGCTGGACATGCAGATCGGTATCGGACTCTGTGATAGGCTTGAATGGTTCAGATGGATCACAATATGTAATGAACATTTGAACAAACTTTGTTTCCAAGTGTTTCTCAAACATTGCCATCAATTCTTGATCAGACTTTATTTCTGGGAATGTTTTTAGAACCTCATCATAATACTGAACATGTACAACTTCCATATATCTTGGTGTGTATTGCTCTGTAATTGATGCAATCAAATCATTGTAGTTTGACAAGTCAGAGTCAATAACCATCTCGAAAACAAAACGCAAGGGCTCTTTTCTAGCTTTTTTGGGGTTGCCAAGCAAACTTATTTTCAAACAATAACTAGAACTGAGATCCATCCTGTGAACAAATATGCATCCATAAGCTCTAGGTAGAACTACAGATGAACCAATACTAGCAATCAGACAAGAAGATAAGAAAGAGATAACAAATGCTTACCTTGCTGGCCATGCGGACGACGCTGCACCTGCTGGCCATACGGACGACGCTGCACCTGAAGCCGAGCCTGTAGCCGCGCAGTGGCTGAACCCTGAAGACGTCCCTGAAATCGAGCCCGCATCCGTGCCCAAAGCCGCAGCCCCGCCTGCTGCTGAGGTCCCTTCCTCCACTACCATCCCCGCCGCACCTTCCTCCGCCGCCGCCGCACCTTCTGCCGCCTTGCCCGCCGCACCTGCCGCAGCCGTCCCAGCAGCACCTGCCGCAGCCGTCCCCGCACCTACCGCAGCCGTCCCCGGCGCACCTTCCGCCGCCGCTGCACCTTCTGCCGCCTTGCCCGCCGCACCTGCCGCAGCCATCCCCGGCGCACCTTCCGCCGCCGCCTCCGCACCTTCTGCCGCAGCCGTCCCCGCACCTGCCGCAGCCGTCCCCGGCGCACCTTCCGCCGCACCTTCCGCCGTCCCCGCCACACCTTCCGCCGCCGCCGCCGCACCTCCCGCAGCCGCCCCTCTGCCCTCGGCTCCCATTGCGCCGCCGTCGCTAGGGTTAGTCGCCAGGGGAAGACATGGAGAGGGCGGGTCGGGAAGAGATGGAGAATAGATGGCCGGTTCGGGTTGGGACGGGATGAGGCGACTTTCCTTTTTTTTTTTAATTCTTTTTTCGTTTTCCTTCGATTGAACTCAGGGGTACACTAGTCCATGAAACAAAGTTTTAACGATGGCACCTAACGGAACTGACGGTAAGGCCAAATAAGGAACCAACTCAACATTCTGTGTCAAAGAAGGAAGAAAATATTTCTTAGGGCTAAAAAAGGAAGGCAAAGTTCTACTAGGGCCAAATAAGGAATTCTCTCTATGACTTTTGTACTGTGTACCGATGTGGGTCCCACGTGTCAGCCAGGGAGGGAATAATTAAAAATAATGAGCGCTGCGTGCAGACTCGAACGAGCGACCAACGAGTTGCCGGATAACAAGCCTAGCCACCACAGTACACATATGTGCCTGTAATATTTCAAACCGTTTTTTTATTAGACGATAACGTTAGCGCACTTGACGTGCTGCCAGACAAAGCTAGCTAGCGATCCACGTAACAACCTCATTTTCATTTTGATGTCTATCTCCATAGAAGGGACGGTGACTGCCAGCTATAGCGAAAAGCGAATAGCTCAATACTACTGTAGTGAATATGGAACGACACCTACATCAAGACTTGGACGGATACGTATGTTCATGAATCATGAGGCTGGCAGAAATATATGATGTACTTTTCGCCAAAAAAAAAAGTACACTTTGTACATGATTTTTGTTAATCCATGGTATATGCGCGTCTGCATGGGGCAGACCGCCGGCTGACCTGGTAGGTTCTTCTGTTTTTTGGGTTTAGAAGATACAGTAGTACGAACACAGGACAGACGTACACTTGTGTATTTAGCGCGTATGACGTGCGGCAGTGCATGAGACGTTTTGTATTATTCTCGATGACGTTGGCGCTGAAGGTACGTGATTGAACCCTGTGGAAGCGAAAAAAAAATCTGGTGACCGCATCCCGACCACATACACCGATACACGTATGCTACACATGAACACTCAGTAGTACTGTCGCAATAACATTGTGGGAATGGGATAATGAAAAAAGTAGCCCACACAGATGCGCTTTGTGGTAAATAAGATGGCGGTCTAATCTCTCACAGAAGCAAACGTAGGCTGTGGTGGTTAGGGCTTGTTATTGCGGTGCTTGTTGGTCGCGAGTTCGAGTCAACACGCAGTGTATATTATTTTAATTATTCCCTCCCCATCTGACACGTGGGACCCACAGAGATACACAGTACAAATGTCATATGTGCTGTATAAAAAATGTACAGGGGTGTTTATACAAAAAACGGACGACATGTGTCAGCTCCAGAACCATTTGGGACTAGTCTTGCACAATGAAGCAACTTATAGGACCACCTGACCACATTTTACAAGTTGTGGGACTAGCTTACACATCGTGAACAAGTTCTGGGACTACTGACGTATTTAGCTCTCATGTAAATATTCAACTATCTTACTCTCTCAGTTAAGGTCCTCATTTTACAAAATGTTCAAAAACTTTAAAGTGCTATTCACGGCAGTGGTGTAGATGAATAGACCTGCAATTTAACCACGCTGGCCACGTTGTGCCAAGATGAAATACCGACGGCGAGGCGAAGCTCGCTTATCCGTCTAGTAGAATGTTTAAAATCCAGTTTTTTTCGGTAATGTTCATGTAGAGCGATTGTTTGTGTTATTTGAAAAAAAAGGTATTCAGTGTTTTTTTTTATCGATTTAATGTATTTTCCATATTTCTAATCCACGCTTCCACATTTACTACGTATACCATAGGTTTCTCTCGTCAGACCATCAATTCAACTGGCCATCAACATACTACACGATGAGCAAACCAGCAGTTCTCTCCAGAGGATGATGTATGTACGTAGACGTATTGTCATTATTTTTCCAATCTGTCCGCTACTGTAGTGGATTCTGTAGCTCCGTTCAGTTAACATGGCATCCCCGAAGTTCACCAGACCTAAGCACCCGGCTAACCTTAATTATGTTTCACGTGATTCTTCTCTTAAAACAGTGCTGGCCGGTGGTGAAGACGAGGGACAGTGAAGCGTGAGCTGTAGACTGAAGACGCTACACGCTCACGTTCGGACTCCGGGGCAGTAGGAGGATCTGCCTGGTGCGACCTGCTTCGAGTTTGCTAGTTTTCGTTCTTGTGTTGTGCTCGTTGTGGCCTCTGTTTTCGAACTATCTATGTTTTTGTCGCTGTGTGGATAGTGGTATGTGTAGATTTTTTTAATTCATTGTACAAGTAATCGCACACGTTTATTTGGTAATAAAAAACGTGTGATAGTCAAACAACTCCAATGTCTAATTAATTCAGTGGCGGAGCTTCAACCAAATAGCTGGGCGGGCCAGCATAAAGGGTCTAGCGAATTTTTTTCATGACTAAGAATTTAGTGGGAAAGTTGAGTGAAAACATTTCATGCTATCAAATTGCTGACTAAGAATTTGGATAAAGAAATTACTAAACATAGCTAGCTAGCTACGGGCAGTTAGTTGGGCTTTGTTAATTGATTCCTTCTTTACGGGCTGATTTGGGCCTGTTAGTCATGTCCATTACACATATAATCTATTCCATTATTCTATTTTTATTTCACATTACTTTTTCTTTTTTGGCTTTGTGAATGTATTTGACTATGGCACGGCAAAAAGTGCAACATGCATAAATCAGACAAAATATGAAAAATACATATTGACCTCTTGGTTGTACTTATGAATTGCATGATTTTTAAAAAATGTAACCGGTATCGAAATTGGTTGGAGTTGCACATTTTCTTAAGAATTGTGCAACTTACAATGAAACATGGCTGCTAGTTACACATTTCTTGACAAAAGTGCAACTGATTTAACAATTTTGAAAACAATTTCCTAGTTGCACATTTCTTGAGAAAAAGTGCAAATCATAGCGAAACCAAGTTTCAAATTGCATGTTTCTTGAGAAAACTGCAAATCATATTGGAAATGCGTTGGAGTTTCACATTTCTTGAAAAAAGTGTAACTCGCAATAAGCCAGTTGCACATATATCGAGAAATGGACAGCTAAGTTAACCAATGCACAAATCTGATAGAAATGTGTAACTGGTTGGTTAGTTGCTCAAAACTGTCAGAAATGGACAACTAATCTAACCAGTTACACAAACCTGATAGAAATGTGCAATTGGCTGGTTAGTTGCTCAAAACTGCCAGAAATAGGTGACTAAGCTAATCAGTTGCACAAATCTAATACAAATATGCAATTGGTTGGTTAGTTATTCAAATCTGACAGAAAATGTGCGACTAACCAGTTACACGTATCTGTAGAAATGTGCAACTGGTTGGTTAGTTGTTCAAATCACTAAGCTAATTAGTTGCACAAATCTGATAGAAACATGTAACTGGTTGGTTAATTGCTCAAATCTGACAGACATGGGCGACTAAGCTAACCAGTTGCACAAATCTGATATAAATGTGCAACTGGTTGGTTTAGATGCCCAAATCCAAAATTAATAGAAATGAACAACTAACTAACCAGTTGCACAAAACTGAGAGAAATGTGCAACTGGTCGACTAGTTGCACAAATCTGATTAGTAATTATGCATCTGATTAGTTAGTTGCTCAAAACTGACAGAAATGTGCAACTAAGCAAACCAATTGCACAAATCTGGTAGAAATGTGTAACTGATTGGTTAGTTGCACAAAACTGACATAATGAGAAACTGAGCTAATCAATTGCACAAATCTGATAAAAAATGTGCAACTAGTTGGTTAGTTTCTAAAAAATTGCAACTTACGTCGAACCGGTTGGAGCTGCATATTTTTTAAAAGGTAAAACTCTAATGAAAAAACCAGTTGCTATTTGGACATTTTTTTAGGAATAATACTAGTTATATTGAAAACCGGTTGAAATTACACATTTATTTCAAAAGGTAGAACTCATATCAAATACCAGTATATTTCTTTAAAAAAACTTGTATAAAAATTGCTAGTTGCATATTTCATAAGAAAAGTACAATTCTTATAAAAAACAGTTCATAGATACACATTTCTTTAGAAAAAAATAACTCAAAAAATAACAAGAGAAAAAACAAAAAAAATTAAAAAAATGGTGGTGCTTGCACGTTTCTAAAAAAAGTGCAACTAAGAAAATAAAATGACATTAAAAAATAAAAATGACGAAAAAGAACAGAAAAAAGGAGAAGAAAAACAAGTCCCCCAAATAAGCATGGAGGATGCATAGCCTCTGCCGTATTGCCTGTAGTCACTTTTGTCCACACCCCACGTACGAACACGAAAAATAGAAAGGAAAAGAAGCCCACGTGATCTGCTACCAAGACCTCACAACGTCTAAGTCGTAAATAGCAAGGCCCATGGACGTATTTCCGTAGAGCATAGCGTCTTCGGTAAAATTGTAAATCGCAACGAGAAACTGATCGTACGGCTAACAATATCGACTGAGACTTAAAGAAAAAACAAGTGACTGAGACTTAGCAATTCCGATAACATTTTCATGGATAATTTGTACTAAACAAATTTGTATTGCAAATACACCAGCAATGGCCAGGATTCCACAAGATAGACTAAACCACTTGGAGATGAAGCTCTCATCACCGTCGGGCCTATCGGGGTTCAGTGAAGACTGTTTTCTGGGCTGTCGAGGCATGGATGAGAGACAGACTTTATGCTACATCACAGTTTAGGAGATAAACTGATGACTAAAACATATAGAGGTCCCCAAGTTTAGGGCAGGAATTTCCGGGAGGTCGAGGAGAAGCGGTGTGGTGTGCGCGCGCGCGTGTGTGGTGGTGGTGGTGGTGGGGGGGTGGGGTGGGGTGGGGTTAGAAAGAGACGATGCGACATGCCTTCGACATGCCACAGGTAAATTCATCGGCCGTCCACTAGTAAGGACAACTGCTGTAATGCCTCTCCAACCAGGTAAAATTTGCGGGTGCATGTGTGTATGTCGGGTAGGCAAGGTGGCTAGAGTGGAGTGTGTATGGGTGGAGTCTGGTGTGGTCTTTTTATATAAAGTAGGAATTCTTTTACTGGGCCCTAATGAGTCAGCACGATCGTACACGATTAATGTAGTAGGAACCGTGTACATATGTGTAGATATTTCATTTATAGCAAAAGTTATCGCACACGTTTATTTGGTAAAACACGTGTGATAGTCAAACAACTCAAACGTCTAATTTGTAACCAAAAGTGTGATAACATTTTCATGGATAATTTGCACTAAAATATGCATGAAAAGAAACGTTATACACATATGAAAAAAAGACATATGAGATCTTAGTGCCACCCTATCCAATTTTCCACCTTCCTACATGCTTCTTAGAGTTGTGCTATGAGTACGTCAGTCTCATCGACGCCCATGGTCATCATAATTTCGTGGTTTTCACCAAAACTATACTAAAATGTCATCGAGAGCATCATGCTAAGCATGCCTAAGGGCCCTAATAACATACTACATTATTGCAACTCTACCAATTCCGCATTGCTGGACTAGCTAGATCCGGTGACTTTGTGACCGCTGACTTCCCGACGCCTCTCAACCGTAAGACTTGGTAATCTTTTTATCACCATCCAAATCATGTTCAGAACATTGCAATGAACTTGCGTCCCTCTTCCTTCCTTTCGCTCTCGCACTAGACTCCACCATGTTTGCTCCTATATGTCTTTTAGAACATTTGATTGGTTGGTCAAGAGAATTATATAATTTTGCACAAATAAATGCAACTGAATACAGAAATTTAAATGGGAAATAATGACTAGCAGAGAGCACATGGTTGTCATTTCTCTTCTCTTGTAACGTCTATAATTCTTTATCTTCTCTTACTTGCCCTCTGAAAAAAAAACTAGAAGTGATTCTCAAACCTTCAACAAATAGAATCACTACTCGTCCATGACCATCAAACTAGAGAAAATTCCAAAAACCAACACAATTACACATGAACGAGTATATAACTAGGCACCGTCTCGCCCGTCCAGATTATTCAGTCCTCCGTAATTACACATAGATACTGCTAGCTAGCCATGGCGATACAATTCTCATAGCACGAGCAAAATAGGATGGTCAAGTTGGTGGTCTCATACCTCATCTAGTTGAGGGTGGTATCTCTATCTTACAATACGAAGACGATACAATTCTATTTATGGAACATGACTTGATGAAAGCGGTAAATATGAAGTTGATCTTTGGTATCTTTGAACAGCTACCGGGCCTAAAAATTAATTTCCTCGTTAATTCGGTATTAACAAGTTTGCCCATGTTTATGTTGTCATTTTTAGAAATACCTAAAGGGGTAAGGAAGCGACTAGACGTTTACAGGTCTCGTTTCTTCTGGCAGAGTGACGAGAATAAATGTAAATATCGATTAGCGCAATGGAACATTATATGCCGACCCAAGGACTAAGGGGGCATTGGGGTTGAGGTCCTGGAACTAAAAAATAAATGTCTCTTAAGCAAATAGTTGTTTAAACTACAAGAAGGGGTGTGGCAAGAACTCTTACATAACAAGTATCTTTCCACAAAAACACTTGCTCAGGTGGAGGCTAACCCAACTGACTCGCCATTTTGGAAAGGCCTTATGAGAGTTAAAGATGAGTTCTTTAACAGAGGCTAGCTTTTTCAAAATTGGAGACGGGTGCTCAACTAGATTTTGGGAAGATACATGGTTAGGAGATACCCCGCTACAATTCCAATATCCATCACTCTATAAAATTGCTCAACGAAAAAACGTTTCTGTTAATAGTGCGTTATCTAGTGCTCCATTGAATATAAGTTTCAGAAGAGCCCTAATCGGAGATAAGTGGGAAGCATGGTCTCATTTATGCCATAGATTGATGGAGGTACAACTATCTGATTCAGCCGACATTTTTGTGTGGAAATTAACAACCAACGGAATTTTCTCTGTCAAGTCTATGTATGAAGATTTGATGAATGGACACACAAGATTTATGCGCAAATACCTTTGGAAACTGAAAATACCTCTCAAGATAAAAGTGTTTATGTGGTTCCTCAATAGAAAAGTATTGCTCACAAAACATAATCTTGCTAGAAGAAATTGACATGGATGCACTAAATGTTCTTTCTGTGGTTCAGAGGAGACCGTGGAGCATTTATTCATCTCATGTCCGTTTGCAAAAATTGTCGGGCGCATTGTTCATAGTACTTACAATATTACACCACCTGCCAATATTACTAATATGTTTGGTAATTGGTTGAATGGGATTGATAAAAAGACTAAGGCACGAATTCGTATTGGTGTCTCAGCTATTTGTTGGTCCATTTGGAACTGTCGCAATAACCTTGTCTTTAATCGAACAAGAACTTTCCATGTTTTGCAAGTCATAAAATATGGCAGTCCATTGGATTCAGCTATGGGTTTTCCTCCTACCGTTGGACCAGCGAGGTCTTATGGTTACTGGATGTACACGGCTCCTGGAGGTCACTCAGGATATTTTCAGCCGGGCTACGTGGCAGCATACTAGATGACTTCGAGATGCTTAGTTGTTTTTTGCTGTCCTTTTATCGTTGGTTGGTTCATATTTCAACCCTATGTGATCCTTGAATTATACTCGCTGACACTATGAAACAATTCAATAAAAAGCTGTGTACATCGCTCGATGCAGAGGCTAGGATGATACAATCCCTATTCGAAAAAAAAGCTAGCCATGGCTACCTCCAAGCGCAAGGGTAGTGCCATGTGGTGTCTCCTGCTCGCCGGGCTTCTGCTGGCAGCGGCGGCCATGAAGGTGGAGAGCAGAAGGAAGATGGCGTGGCGGAAGCGGCCAGCAACGTTTACTGAATGCACCAAGCAGTGCGGCCAACTGAGCGACGCCAATGGCAAGCCGAGCTGCCTGTGATCCTGCTATTTATCCTGTCCGTATGGTACTACCAATGTCTAATGTTTTCACTCTATTTGTTTTCTTTGAGTAAATGTCTAATGGGTTGCTGGACTGATTGACCGCGGTGATGGGCTGCCGTCGGTAGCTAGGATCTTCACGTGTGGTGTGTAAGGCTGCCGGATTCGACAGCTAGCTACTCATTCCTTCCCATGTTGTACCAAATAATTAAGTTTACAAGTGCCTATCTGTGATGTTTGCATGCTCTGTAAAATCCTAAATCTGCCACCCGGAATTTTAAATCATGTCGGAATTGCTAAAACGTAGGCATCTGAATACTTTCCAGCTCACGCTCCTACGAAGTGAGAGCTCTGCCACGAGTACGCCGGGTGATGCAGAGGCTGGGAACACCCTTTTCAAAAAAAAAAAAACGAGTACGCCGGGTTCATCAGCGCCCATGGTCACGTAACTTCAAGGTTATCACCAGAACTATACTAAAATAGCATCGACAGCATCGAGCTAAGTATGCTGAAGAGCCCTAATAACGTACTCCCTCCGTCCAAAAATAATGTCTCAAGTTTGATTAAAAGTGGAGGTATCTAGACATGTTTCATGTATAGATACATCCACTTTTTGACAAACGTGAGACATTTATTTTTGGACGGAGGGAGTACTACATTATTGCCACGCTACCAAATTAGTAGTGCGAGATCAGCTGGAGCGGATGTTGCGGTGACAGTTGAGTTCCTGACGCCTCTCAACCTCACGACTTGCTAAACTTTTTGTCGCCCTTCAAATTGTGTTCGGAACTTGGTGATGAACTTGTGTCCCTCTTCCTTCCTTTCACTCTTGCACTCCATCGACCGTGTTTGCTTTCATCGGTCTTTTATAACATTTATTTAATTGATTGGTCCTGGACATTATATACAATATTCACAAATAAATGCAATTGAATATGGAAAGCTAAATGGAAATAATGACTCTTCATCGATGATTATCTAGTTCTGCTGTTAGCTATGGGGCAGAGAGCACATGGTTGATCGCTTCGCTTCTCTTCTCGTATAACGTCCTCAGTATTTTATCTTTTTTTTCTTAAAGATAATATTGCACTATTAAAAAATAAGTTTTTTTAAACACGGCAACAGATTTTCCTTTTCATTGATATATGAGAAAAAAGTTGTTCAGTTTATAAGAAAAACTGTCCGAAGACCGATACAACACGGAACGCACCATGCTGGCCCCAAGGTCGCACCCGCACACGAGTCGATACAACCAATTCGCCCTAGCAAGAAAAGCCGACACCCAACAACGCAACGGCGGAGGAGAACACCCGAAGCAGCCGTTCGGACATCCAAGCCGGCCCCAAGGCCGCGCCCCCACATGAGTCCATGACCAAGTCGCCCTAACAGCGAAAGCCGACACTATAACACCTCAACGCAACATGGCGGAGGCGACCAGGAAGGGGAGCGACGATCGAGAGCGCCGCCATCGCCGACATAACCCGAGGCCGGTGCGGGGGTTTCACCTGGAGATCTCCAAACGTGATGTTGCGCTTGTCTGTCCGCCGTAGCCTAGGCTGCCATCACCTCGCCGCTGCCAATCACCAACTCACTCCACTGGTCACTCCGGCCGCCTAAACATCCAATGCGATCCCCAAGAGGCAAATGACGCGTTAGCGTCTATGTCACCCGATCTCGGTGCATTTTGGGGTTCTCCGGAGAATCCCGGGTGGAGGAGCGATTTGGTTGTAGCGATATTCAGTGGTGGAGCCAGGATTGGAGCAAGCCCCTGGCCAAAATGGTATGGGGAAAACTACCCAAAAAGGCTCATGTAATGGCATAGAAAATTTGGAACGGTTGCAAAGATGAATATCACAATTAAGCAGAAGTTCTTCAAATTATGTTCCTAAAACAAGAAAAGAAGACAGTCGCTGCTAAGCCGAGAAACACTAGCAGCAGCCAGCGAGAGTTCTTTCGTTTTTCAGCCAGCCAACAATCAACATCAATCAACACAACCAGCCGAATTGAGAAATTTAGGCAGTCCTTGAATTGAGGAGCAGAGGAGGCAATGCCACTGCAATCGCACCGGCGATGGTCACATCGTAGCGGCAGCCAGATAGGCAGGGACATGGTCGCGTGGCTACGGCGTGCGGCGGTCCGGGCCTGTGGTGGACGGCGGCGTGGCGGCTCCCTGCCCCAACGCTCATTCGATCGTTCGGTTGGATCAACAACCAGGGAAGCAGAGGATGGCGACCAAGGGAGCAATCGAAAGGTGCAACGAGTTGGGCCGCACTTGGGCTACGCCTCAGGCCAAATACATACATAGCAGGCCAGAAATATGACTGCACCCCGGGCCATGGCCCTGGTTGCCCGGGGCCCAGCTCCGCCCCGCCAATATTAGATGCCGGGTATCGAACCCGGGTCATCGTCTTGCAGTAGCGCATTGGCGCTGCGGAGAAGGCGAGGTTGTAGATGTCAGGGATTAAACCAAGGTCATCGGCTTGCAGGAGCGTGTGGCGCTGCGGATGCGAAGAAGAAAACGGTTGGCATCCACGAAGACCAGGAGCGGCCACGGTGACGATGCGGTAGGACGACGACGTTGTTGGTGTAGAAAAAGTTGTCAGCGATGAAGACCACGATCTTGATGTTGGTCCAGAGTTGTGTTGATAGCGAGGCGCGTACTATGGGACGTGCTTGATGTCCTGATCGATGTTGCCAAAGACGAGTCGACGACTTGGTCGGAGTAGATGCGCACGATGACGACGTGCGGCGGTGCGCGACGCAATTCGATATATGATCAGCTAAAGAAAAAAAAACTTCGGACAAAAGGCTGGTGAGAAAACGACGATGATCTAGTTGAGCAAGATCTACTCTACGAGTTGCGCGGCCCCGCGGAGATGATCTTTTCGGGGGCGGCGCATGGGAAGCGGTGGATGGGCTAAACCTTGGCTTGGTTGAGGAACGAAATAGTCTGATACCATGATAGACGAATGTATGTTGCAGAATATTGATTGTATCGCTTGATATTGCTTGACTGATACTGAGCCACGATGGGCTGTTTAATGGAGTCCCGAAGTCTCGATCAGTGAAATTCCATAGGCTCTCTGGCTGGTGCGGGCGCTCCTTGCGACCTCTTCCGTGTGTTCCCCAACTATCGACGCGCTCCAATGAGGTCTCGTCGTCGAGCTACTCTAGTGGTCGAAACTATTTTTCTTCGACCGCGCGGTTCGGCCAGCGCAGCAAACGTGGGTAGGTCCCGCCATGTGGTTGTCTTCTTCCTTCTTTCTTTCCCCACATTTTCCCAACGGACGAGACGCTGCCGGCCATGCCGCCGCGACCGCAGGGAGCCGCGGCGGAGAAGACGGCGGCGAGACCGGAGCGAGGCAGAGCCGAGCAATGGACTAAACGTGTGGGGGGGGGGGTGCAGGGTGTCCGTCGGAGTCGGAGAAGAAGGGGGGATTTAGCGGGATGGTCCGGGGCAGCGGCGGACCGGCGGAGGATGTGATTTGAGGAGGGCGGGGCGGCGAGGCACGCGCGGTAGCGCGGCCGGCCACGGGCGGCGGGGGCAGGCGGTTAGGCCGACGGTGGCGGCGAGGGAGCGCTCGTCTTCCTCCTCCACGGCGGTTGTCGTTTAGCTGTCGGAGCGCGTCGCACGGGCTGCCGGAAACCGCACAATGGCTCGCAAAGCTAGCACTGCCCTCTAGTGGTGTGACTGGTATCTCCCTCCCTGGCGATTTGGGGTCGTGGAGGCTGTCGCTCTCTAAACGGAGGAGAACAGGAAAGGGACATTCGTCGTGGGAAGAAGGCTTCGCTTTCCGATTCCAAGCAAATCGGGTGTAATGAACTTTCTACTAAGCTGGGATTTTGATACCGTAGTATCCCACACCGGGTTTCTTTCCCACGTCTCTGGACATCGGGAGAATTCTACCTAGGCGACGCTCGCGATGACGCGATCTCCCCGCCACTAGAAGACCTTCTCCAACTCCCACCAGCGATACTCCTCGTCTCCTCGTCCGGCGATGGGCTCGACCTCCTCCTCCGTCTCTCTCTTTTCTCCAACACGCTCAACTCTAGCCCATCCATTCCCCGATCCCTTAGTATTCAGATCTACGTGCTCTCTTGACCCGTTCAAGTTTATCCCACCATCTCTGGTATTTGGTTTGACTGCAGGGGTGGATTATGAAGTGCACTGGGTCAGAGATGAACAAAGCCGGAGCAGTTTCCTGTCTTTACACTTCTCTAATCCTATTGATTTCTGTGGTACTGAATCTTGCATGTATGGTTAGCTAGCAGAGTAGAAAAGCTGCAGTCTAATTTTTTTGAAATAAGAAGGTAGAGGCGTCTCTACCTTATATATTCAAAAAAACTCAGGCCGGAGCCTGGGAGTTTGGATTACAGGGACGGCTTTAGAGCCAAAAGAGCTTGCACAATGTAGAAAAAGTAAGAAAACTTGGTTTGCCCACACTAACACTCCATCCCTATCATTATCTTTTGTCGCCCTCGTACTCCAGAGGCTTAGTGTGTCGAAAATGTGCCTCTTGATTGCTGCCCAATTTGACGTGAGGCCATCAAAAACCTTGGCATTCCTCAGATTCCAGAGGGTAACTGCACAACATGCAAACACAACACACCAGAAGGGATCTGCAAGTGCTTCGGCTGTACTGACGAAAGGAAAAATTCCTTCACTATCCGTGGCAAGCTGTTCAAGCCCAAGGTGCCTCCAGACCAGTTGCGCCTCCCTGCAACGCAACATTATGTGGCTTGCAGTTTCCAAAGCTGGACAGGATTCACATCCAAAATGAAAGGAAACATTCCAGCATTTTTAATCATGTTGTACCTTGTGTTTAGCCTGTCCTTGAAAGCGAGCCACAAGAAAACAGAATGCTTCTTCGGTATTATTGGATGCCATATATATTTGCTTGGTGCCCAGGCTGCTCCAGTGAAAGTATTCAAACTATAGAAGTATGAAGTGCTGGCGTGCTTTGAAAGGGAGGCCGTGCGGACATCAGGATCTTGCTGTTGAAGGGGGATAGGGGCAAGATGGACAGACAAGTCCTGTAGTTCAAGGCTCGCCGCTCTTGACAATTTTCGATGCAGGTCCAACTGCCAATCGTTTGAGAATTGTGAGGCTACTGTGCAAAATTTGTTTTTTGCGAAGGAGAAAAGTATTGGATATCTTAGGTGCAGTCTCCCCAACTCTGTCCAATTATCAAACCAAAACGAAGCGGCAACGCCCGAACCAGCCTTGCATTTGGTAGCCTCTTGTACCAAAGTTATAAAACCGCATAGAGTGCGCCATGTTGCAGTGTCCAAAGCTTTGCAAAGTTATAAAACCGCATAGAGTGCGCCATGTTGGAATTTCACCTTGCAGGTACCAGCTTGCGATGATTGCTACATTCAGCAGTTTTCGAGATTCTAGCATGTGTCTTTGTTCTTTCGCCCATTGATGGAATCATGGGTGTAGATGGTAAAACTTAGCAGGACTATATGTGCAATACTGTTATTTTATTGTACGTTGCAGACTTGCAGGACACAATGATATAAGTGAATACTTAGTAGTGTGTTATTTTGTTTTTTTAGATTACTGCATAACCTGTCCGATTTATGGAGGAGCATCGTCTGGAGTACCTTAGTGGAGTTGGTGGAATTGGAGCATCTGATCTAGAATTAGGTGGTGTCACAAGATATTTTTTTTGAGTTCTTACTTAATGGAAGCTTCTTTCTAAAAGTTTACTTGTGAAAGTACTCGAGTTAACTGAAATTTTTGACATACTAAGATTGCCATCTATTGCCAAGTGAAGTGTGAGTTGCATATAAGTGGCTGCTTGTTTGTCTGCTCTGCATCTCTGGTGAAGAACTGTTATTGAGTTACTTTGATTGAAGTGTAATTTCATGTGCAAAGATATCTACTTGAACTTGAATTGTTTGAGAAAGCTTGAATTTGGTTAGTGTTTATAAAGATTATTTAATTCGTTACACTCTTGTCTCTGGATATATTAGAGTAAATAGGATGTTAGGAAAATACAAAACAGGGGACAAGGTGATGTTCCTTGCTAAATTTGAGCACTGTTTTAGTTTTATGCTAGAAATATGTGTGTGCACATAGATGAAAGATTGGACATATTACCAATGCCTTTTCTCTGCCTTTTAACAGTATACCATGTACATTCTATAGTGGTGGAAAACTACCTTGCATATTGTATTCCTTATTTTTTTTATTACATGAGTCTTTCTGCAGTTGCTATGTGTGTCTTTCTTTTCACCCAGTAGAGGGGTTAGATTGGTATAATCACTTGGTCAGGAATTGATGCTTATATTTGGTAATGTGATCCTAGAGTGATAATTGTTGTTCAAGAAGTTTAAAATAGATGCCTGAAAATTCAATATTTGTTTGCAGGTTCCTTGCCACAAATTGACATAAATGATCGAGAAGTTGATGGCGCGAGTTATACCTAGCAGAGGGTCTCTCTCGCAGCCACGTGTGATCATGGGCACGAGAAGGCGACGGCGACCACAAGGGCTGGAGCCGTGGTGGAGAATGTGACAGCGAGAAGGGAGCAAGCCGGCAGCGAGCAAGGAACTTATGGGTGGAGGGGTGTTGCATGACGGAACTTCGAGGGATGCCGGGGGGCGGAGGAGGAGGAGCTTCACAGAGGGTTGTATGGCAAGGCGGCGTGGGAGCACCTTTGTCGCTGGTTGCGGGGGTTGGAGATGGTGCGGTGGCGGTGATGGCGCCTCTCCGGCCAATGCCCTCCATTTTCTTCTTCTTCCCGATCCCACGTTCCGACATGTACTGTACAACACAGTCGGAAATTCAATCGTAGGTGCACGGTCACCCGCTAGCTAGCAGTCCCCTATACCTAGTTCAGTATCGACAGTTTACATAATGTGATGTTTCCTGTCAAGCAAAATATTGCTCCTTGCTGGACTTGTAACCATTGTTAGATAATATTTCTCGTATTCACTTTTGAAACATAATTAGCGTATTAGATTGGTTATGCGTATATGTTGATGCATGTAAAATGCATCCATGAACTTTGCACTATAATACTTGTATTCCATTCATATTTGCATCATATAAGGGGTATATTAATGTTATTTAATGATTTTTAGTAATTAATAATGATTTCCCCTATTTATGGAATTAATCCTGCACAGGCAGAAAAACCCCTATTTCTTTCCTTATTTATTTCAGGGCCTTAACGACGTCATAATGAGCTGCAAATTTACGGGGATCATTATTTTGGAAGGAGGAAGACCTCGGAGCGAAGGAAGCAAGCAAACGGAGGCCGGAGGGCCGAAAGAGGGTGCCCCATGCGGCCAGGTACAGGGGCCGCGTGGGCCCACCTCTTTTGGGCCTCGTGGCTCCGTTTGCACCAATCCTTCTTCCCGAAGCTTCCTCGTGACCTAAAAACGCCTATATAAAAAGCCCCCCGACGTTCTTCAACGTGGGGGCGGCCACAAACAGAGAAACACCGAAACGGAGATCAGAAGCTGTAGATTGGAGGGGGGAAACTCCGGCGGAGCGCTGCCGGGGTGGTCTCCATCTCCCCCAACGACATCTCCACCGTCTCCATGATGAAGGGGAGTAGTCTCCCTCGGGGCTGAGGGCTCATGCCGGTAGCTATGTGGTTTATCTCTCTCTCACATGGTGTGATCTATATGTGATCATGAGCTTTGTAATCTAGTTGAATCCATAGATGTTACTCTTCATCATCTTATGAATTATGCTACTCAAGTGGTTTTATTGATGTGATTTCCGGAGTCACCTTTATCCCATGGTGTGAAGTTGACAGTGTGTGCACCGTGTGAGGCTCTTAGGCTAAAGATTACATGAATACTTATCATGAGTTATTATTTGTGTTGGATGTCTCTATGATATTGTGGTGTTTGTTAGTACTATCTTTGGATGCGGATAGTGACCGCATGAAGTGTCCATAGATGTGGAATACGAACTTTAAGGTGTGCTTTTTGTAGCCCTACACATTGGATTGGTGTTCGTTATCCAACTAGAGGATAGTTCGGGGTAGCATAGTGAAGAGGAAATATCTATGTATTCAATTATATTATTATTGTTGAGAGTGTCCACTAGTGAAAGTATGATCCCTAGGCCTTATTTCCAAGCACCCTTTACACCTTTGTCTTGTCCTCTTGCATTGAAGAGGATTGGGACACTTTCACATTCTTGTTTTGTTACATTAAACTTTCATCCATTAAATCAACCATCTTGTTCTTTAAACTTGTTTAGTGCATAATCAACTAAAACTTGTAACACTTTATAACTTTTCCTTCTTGCTCCCACGGATCGATACCCTTCTTCCACATTGAGAGGTGCTACAGTGATCCCCTGCTCTTGGGGGTTATCAATATGTTGATGCATGATCAGTCAATAGGCTAATTCATCTTCATCTGATCTAGACATCGAATACATATATTCCTTTCTTGGTGCAAGAATATACACAATGTATTAGAGCGCAACCTTGCCATATTTGTGACCTTGCTACCTGCTCATGACAGCTGTGCCAGCCTGCCAGGAGGCTGTAGGGTTCATTGGCGCCCATAGTCATCAAAATTTCATGATTTTCACCCAAACTACGATGAAATCTCATCTATGATATCACATAAA
The DNA here is from genome assembly GCA_012064385.1 of Puccinellia tenuiflora. Lineage (NCBI taxonomy): Eukaryota > Viridiplantae > Streptophyta > Magnoliopsida > Poales > Poaceae > Puccinellia > Puccinellia tenuiflora. The sequence goes on from QRDG01000004.1 coordinate 1,050,134, forward strand.
GCATGCACAAGGGCCATGATAACATGCTTTATCATTGCAACATTAACAAATTTGCATCAATGCACGAAAGAGATGGAACCCCCACATGACTGTTGAGTTCCCGACGCCTCTCAACCTCACTTATTGGTAATATATTTTGTCCTGTCCAAATCATGTTCGGAACATGGGAAATGAACCTGTGAAGTCTCTCTTCCTTCCTTGCTTCCACTCTCGCACTAGCCCCTCGAGCCACCATGTTTTCTCTCAACCGTCTTTTATAACATTTGATTGATTGGGCTTGGACGTATAATTTCAATAATTAATGCAATTGAATGTTTGAAAGTGAAATGGAAAATGGCCACTCTTCATTGATTCTCTAACTTTGTTGTTGGCTATGGGACAGAGAGCACATGCATGGTTGATCGGTTTTCTTCTTGTTGTAATGTCCCGTGTAATTTATTTTTTCTTTTTCTTAAAGATGATTCTACACTTTAAGCACTAGAATTTCAATCAGTCAAGCCACGGCTTTGTATGGTAATATGCACATAGTTGGGGCGGGCCGACGCGGAGGATTTTGGCAACAATTTTGATAAGCCGCACCTCAATACACTCACACATGCATGGTTATCAGTCGCGTAATGATGATCACGTCACGGCTGTGCGAACGATTGGTCATCTCCGGGTGCATATGCCATGGCGCGAAAGTGGAAGCGACGACACAATGTGTGTGATTATTTGGTGGTGCTACTTAAGTACCGAGTTTCGAGCTTCATGGTGAAAACTCTTAGGTTTAACCTTTATTAGTTGTATCTGGCAATGGCGGTGTTTATGCATTGTTTTCTTATTTAAAGCTTTGCTTGGAGATTGCTAAGACTTACTCTCGAGGGTGGACACTCATGATTCGACCTTCAATGGTTGGATCCGGCGACAATGATGTTTGCGCGTAGGTACCTTCCTCGATGCGTCGTTGGTGGAGAATCTTCCCACGGTCTGTGTGCTACCAAGGGCACTGGTTGATACTGATGCTCCTTGTTTTGTGTCGTCAATTGTTTAACCATGATGTTTATTTTATTTTCAATAATTTGGCTTTGTGCTTCCTAAATGGATTGACTAGCTCTACACGTTTTATGGTTACACAGAGGCCAGGTGTCATTGCTATCGTCTTGATGTTAATATATTACCTTTTATAAGAAAATCTGTTTACAAGAAGATCACGAAAAACCTCGACCTAAATAGCAACAATGCAACTCAAGGCGGCAATCTTGGTCCTCTTATGTAGGAATGCGCGCGAGGCATGGAGATGGAGGAGCGTACTACCAACCGAGGCATGGAGATGGAGGAGCGTACGACCAACCTAGGAGATGGAGATGGAGTAGCATGTCCTGCAGATGGCAGCCATGGCCAGTCAATAGGCTAATTCATCTTCATCTGATCTAGACGTCAAATACATCTTTCAAAGAAAGCTATATTCCTTTCTAGGTGCAAGGCCATACGCAATGTATTAGCGTGCAAACTTGCCATATTTGTGACCTTTCTACCTACTCATGACAGCTGTGCCAGCCTGCCAGGAGGCTGTAGGGTTCATTGGCGCCCATAGTCATCAAAATTTCATGATTGTCACCCAAACTACGATGAAATATCATCTATTATATCATATAAAGCATGCATAAGGGCCATGATAACATACTTTATCATTGCACCATTAACAAATTTGTAGCGCTGCACGAAAGAGATGGAACCCCCACATGACCGTTGAGTTCCCGACGCCTCTCAACCTCACTTATTGGTAATATCTTTTGTCCCGTCCAGATCATTTTCGGAACTTGGGAAATGAACCTGTGAAGTATTCCTTCCTTGCTTCCACTCTCGCACTAGCCCCTCGATCTCATGTTTGCTCTTAACCGTCTTTTATAACATTTGATTGATTGGGCTTGCACGTATAATTTCAATAATTAATTCAATTGAATGTTGAAAGTGCAATGGAAAATGGCCACTCTTCATTGATTCTCTAACTTTATTGTTGGCTATGGGGCAGAGAGAACATTGTTGATCGGTTTTCTTCTCGTTGTAATGTCCCATGTAATTTATTTTTCTTTTTCTTAAAGATGATTCTATACTTTAAGCACCAGAATTTCAGTCAGTCAAGCCATGGCTTTGTACGGTAATACGCACATAGTTGGGGCGGGCCGGCGTGGAGGATTTGGGTAATAATTCTGATAAGCCCAACCTCGATCGTTGTCACTACTGAAAGAACAAACGATGTCCCGGATGTCCTCTAGAGGGGGGTGAATAGGCGATTAAAACTTTTTCTATTTAGGGGCTTGATAATTGCGGAATAAAACTATGTGTTTAAATTAACAAGCCAACAACCTAATATACTAGGTTTGCCTAAGTGCACCAACAACTTATGCTAAGCAAGGCAAGCAACAAGGTGATAGCAAGATATAAACTTCAAGCACGAAGGCTATCACAATGTAAATTGCATACGTAAAAGCTCGGGTATAGAGATTACCGAGGCACGCGGAGATGAGGATGTATTCCCGAGTTCCTCCTTGTTAAGTGAGTACGTCTCGTTGGAGGGGTGTGACCTCGCCACAAGAGGCCTACTCAAGATACCACAAAGTCCTCACCCTATTCTCCGATGAACCGCACCCAAGGGTTTGGTTCACCTTCCACTATCGGAATCCTTCTAGGCGGAATCTGGAGCCTTTACACCACTAAGCTTGGGGCACGCATCCACAACCGAATTGGAGGCTCCCAAGAATCACCACAACACCGTCTAGGGTCCAATGACCCAAGAGTAACAAGCTCTCAACCTTCAATCCCACGAATCACCTTGTGGAGCACAACCCGATGCAACTAATGCAAAAGGCAAGAACACACTAAGTGGTCAAATCTTTCACTCTCAAATTCCAACCAAGCAACAAATGCTTTGGGGGGAATAAGAGAGGAAGAACAAAGGGGATGAACACAAAGCAACCCCAAAATCTAGATCCACTAGTTCCCCTCACTTAGAGGAGATTTTGATTGGTGGAATGGTAGATCCAGATGTCCTCTCTTGAATCCCTAAATTTGGGCAAGAATCATTGGAGGGATTGAGAGGAATCAAGCTCACAAGGTTAGCAACAATGGAGGAGAGAGGAAAGCAAGTGAGCAAGACAAGCAACCAGCCCTTGGGGGAAGAAGGGGGCTATTTATAGCCTCCCCCAAAAACTAGCCGTTGGGGCAGCGCAGGGCCAGAATTTCCGGGGTTAAGTACCGGAACTTCCTGCCTGGGGCCGGAACTTCCGGTGCTTACACCGCAACTTCCGGTGCCCCGGATATTTCCGGAGCAAACCTCCGGTGCAAAGATCCGGACCCCCACCCGAGAGAAAAATGCAAAAGACTTAGCCAAATTTTCCTTGGGCCGGATATTCCGGACCAAGGACCGGAAATTCCGGACCCCCGGAAATTTCCGAGGAAACTTCCGGAGCAAATTTCCGGAACCCCTCCAGAGAGAAAAGCCGAAAATACTTAGCAGAAAAGCTCAGATGAAAAATAAGGCCGGAAGTTCCGGGGGCCGGAATTTCCGGACCCAGGGATGGAATTTCCGCCCCTCAGAAAAACTGCAGAATGAGCATAACGAAAACTGGCATATCTTTTGCATCCGGACTCCGTTTTCGATGATCTTGGGCTCGTTGGACTCGCAACGAAAAGCTCTACAAGATCATGAAGAGAAACATCATTGTCCATCATATGAGGAGGAGGTCACAAGGAGAGAGTTTGACCTCTCTGAAAAGGACACGCTGGGAAAACCTCCTTTTTGAAAACCGGAAATGCCGTATCTTTTGCAATTGAAGTCCGAATGAAGTAGAACCAATTTTGTTGGAAAGAGTACAAAAAAAGCAATCTTTGAAAAAGGCAAACAAGTAATGGAGATTTTGTAAACAAATGGAAGAGGTAAATCTTCCGCACGGATGAACCGGCAAAATCTCCAATACCGAAACCGCAAAAGAAGACGCATAAGAATACCGTTTTCAGTGACCTTAGCCTTGTCATGACAAGCACGACAAGCACCAAGCACCTCCACCCCCAGCACCATGAAGAAGAGAAGGAGGGGCAGCAGCCACGCCCTCCTTTGGTGGCACCATCGTGTCACCTGCCCCCTCCTTTTCCAAAGCATCACGGAAATCATCACCCATGTCATCCTCATCATCATCCCCCCCTCTCGAATCAGCCATCAGAACATCACTACTCTCGGATCTCTCTTCTCCCTCCACCTCAAACGAAAGAGTATACAGAGCACCCTTGATTAACAACGGAAAGGTAGCCGGAATTTTAGTGTGGTTGAGACACCCCACCAAAATCCGCAACACACCATGCTTTCTAGTAAACTTCATATCCACCTTCAAGGTCTTCCCAATTAAGTAACCAACCGCCCACATCGCTAGAAAATCACCCTTATGCTTTGGTGGAATGCCGGAAATTCGCACCCAAATCTCCGGTAGGGTGTCAAGAGGCTCCACCCATTGAGACCAGCTATCAAAAGTTAGCTCAAAAGCACTATTGGGTACCCGCCAAGTACCAAAAATCTTCAACCTCTCCAATTCCGTTTTTGACGGAAACTGCACCTTAAACAAGTTTTGGCCCACCGGTCTAACCTCCCAATGGAACTTAGGATTAGGAACCAGCCTCTGTAACTGAGCAACTACTTGCTCCACCGACATCACTCCCCCGTCAACTTTGAGAGACGCCAGCCGATCATCCTCTACCTTCGGACGATAAGAATCAGAGAGGGGAAGCTGAAAAAACACCAACTCCTCATGAGCGAACCCAAACATTTGCAACTGAGGCTTAGGCGCTGCTAACAAAGGACAGTCCGCCTCGACATGATCTGGTTCCTCACAATTGTCACACAGTACCACCGTACAGTCTGCCAACATATGCTCATTGCTTCCACACCGAAAGCACCCGTTCTTCTTCCTTTGGTTTGCCACCTCAACAGCCGTAGCAAGCTGCTCCGAAGTAACCTTTTGTTGCTGAGCACCAACACCACCGACACCCTGCTGAGAAGCACCCTGTCCAGCAGCCACTGCAACACCCGAAGCAGCACCCGTCCCGGCCACCACCGGAGCAGCGACGGCCGGCACCACCGGCGTAGCGACCATCGACGCCACTGGACGAATCACCGGTGCCCTTCTGACAAAGCCACGTCCCCGATAACCATAGAAACCCCGATGAGCACCACCTTGATCTCGGCCAGCAAACCCACGTCCTTGATTATAGAACCGGTGTCGACCATCGCCGACCTGATTCTCCCTCCACTGCCCATTAAATCCAGAACCCGGGTTGAAACGGAGGTTGTTGTTGCCTCCAAAGTTACCCTGGATGTCTCCCCCACCTGGGAAACCGGCGGCGAACTGGCCCTGACCGGCACCAGCCCTGCCCCCAGCGGTACCACTTGGACCTCCGACGTCAAAACTCCCAGAAGCCCGCCCCCCTCCGCGACCAGCAAGGTTGCCACGGTTGGGGTCGAAGCCACCTCTGCCACCACCACGTTGCGCCATTGAAGGAGGAACAACGGCGGCCCTCCCCCACAGGAACCCTAGCAAGCGACGTAACCCTCCCCTGCAGTCGAAGGAGAGAGCGAAGGAACGACCCGGGCCAAAACCTGTCCACGACCGGTTGGAGATCTACATGGGCCACCAGGGCTTCCATGCATAACGGGTACAATTTGGCCCACCGACCGAAACGTCCCATTTTTTGAAATTTCAAAGGGATCCACCGATCCCGTAACTGCCGACGCACGTACCTTAGCGAACGACGGCGAAGCCACGCCGACCTTCACCGCCGGACCATGCCGGTGCACACGTCCAGAAGAACCACGACCCGCAGCGCAGATCCTCCTCTTCCGCTGCACCTTGATCCATTCTCGAGGGTCATAGTCCTCAAGCAGAAACGTCGACGGCGACAACGACGCCCACGACATCGCCGGAGAAGACGTCGGCGAACCTGCAACCAAAACATCTCCATTGCGAAACGTACCTGACAACTCTCCTGCAAAGGACATGGCAGCAGCCCTTGCCAACCTCCTCTTCCGCAACCTCTTCTCCAAACGGCTCGATCCGATGACAGACATGGAGATCTACCCGCAACAGGCGTACGGACGAGGTACTCCGACGGCGGCTCCGACGGCGGAGAGCCACCCTCTGGTTCCCCCTCTGAGGATTCCTCGTCGGACCCCGCCGAGAGGCACCAAAATCGCCCACAAGGGCCGCCTCCGCTTTTTCCGCTCATCCCTACGAGGAAAATTTGCCGAGTCCTGAAGGGTCTGAATTTTTTTTAAAAATCATTTTAAGGTACACAACTACTGGTTATATCTCAGAATCATCAATAGTTTTGGAAATTTTGACCTCTTTCGATGAATAGTCATGGTGGCCATTTTGACCTTTTTTGAAAAAAAAATCAAATAAAGTAAAAAAATCCTCAAAAAAAGATATCCTCTGGCATAGAGTCCTTTTATGTATACTAGTTGCTATGAAAAATGATAAACTTGATTTTTCACAAATTGTTCAAAAATATCTTTACAAAAAGATCTATCATGTATAAACATCTCTAAGTTTCAAGCCAAATGACCAAGTTATGACTATTCCCACGGCATAGTTTGCGATAAAGTTCTCATATTCAACAAATAGGTGTATCTTGATATAGCAAACAATGGTTCCGAAGGGATTTTTCAAATTATTTTTATAAATATTATTTTCCTTTTTCTAAGGGGCAAAAATGATTTTTTTTGTGAACCAAGTACAACAAATATGGTGCAAAATGGCACCCATCTAATTTTCACAAAGAGTAATCCACACTTGATGGATAGTCCCCAAGTATTAGGATTTTTCTTGATTTCTACCTAATTTCGCCTAGTTAAATGAGTTTATGCTGATTTTCCGAAAGTAATTTCGCCTAGTTAAATGAGTTTTTGTGATGCAAAAGATGATATAGTTATCATATTTGGATTCCTCTTATTTTTTTAATCGATTGAGACATTTTATTTGTTAAATTTCGATTTGCGAATTTAAAGATATGAATTATTCCATATTACATGAAAAATAGAAAAAAAAAATATAGCTCTGCCGACGACTTTGCCCTCGGCGTAGCCCTGTACGTCGACGGTTAGTCTGGACCAGGGTTTGGGTTACCGGGCGGTAAATCTGGTTACCACCCGGTAACCGGATTTCCCGAGCCCCCCCCCCCCCCCCCCCCGGTAAGTATGTTTACCGGCCAAAAAATCTCGAGAATTTTTGAAATTTTTGAATTTGGACGCTGAAACTTCGGTTAATATGTGTTATTCACGTCTCCTGAACAATTCTTTGGACGCAGCGCAGTGGTAGTGATGTGGTGTTGACTCTCCGTAGGTCCTGTGTTCGAGTACCGGGTTATACCAATTTTTTGAGTATTATTCTCTCTGTCCGAAGTTAAATTCATATAATTATGCAAAAATGTGGACAACATATGCTTCGAACCGGCGACCTGGTGAGGAAACAGAGTGCTAGTCGCAGCATACCACTGTGCTTCAACGACTGACATGTCAAACTACAGTTTAACAGCTAAATAACTCCAACCGGAAAATTTGAATTCAAAATTCGATTTTTGAATTTAGCCGGTAACCACCCGGAATTTCTCGGTTACCGCGGTAACCGGGAATCCCGAGCCCCCTCGGGATTTTTTCCTAATTTTGGTAACCAAAACCTTGGTCTGGACAACCCAGCTCGGCCCCCACGCCGACGGCCCCGACAAAAAGCCGTCGGCGTAGCCGCTGGCCGTCGGCGTAGCACGCCATTCCTCTAGTGCCGGACCTTGAACGTAGCCCGGCCCAACTTCATTTGCCACCTTGCTACCAACTCCTCAAAGTTGTGTGAGGCGGACGCGTCGGGATCATGGGCGCCCATGGTCATCGAAACTTTATGTTTTTAGTGGAAATTATATAGAAATATCTTCGACAACATCAGGCTAAGCATGCTTAATTAAGGGCCATAGTAATAGGCTAAATCATTATACCACTAAAGAAATAGTAGTTTAACACGTGTGAGATGAACAATATTCGTGACCACTGAGTTCCCGACGCCTCTCAACCTCACGACGACTCGGTAATCTGTCCTCATCTGAATTGTGTTCGGAACATGGCAATGAACTTGTGTCCCTCTTCCTTTCTTTCACTCCCGCACCAGCCTCCACCATGTTTGCTCTTATCCATCTTTTATAACATTTGATCGAGGTGACGACTGGGCGCCACTGTCACGGGCTCACGGCTGCAGCCTGCAGGCGCTGATCGAGGACGGCTGCGGCTGGGTCGACTCGACGACGACGATAGCCGGGGAAGGGCGCCGGAGGTCTCATTTTGTTTCCGCTTCACGGACAGGGGCGGACCTACGTATGGTACTACCAACGCTAATGGATTGTTTTCACTTTATTTGTTTTCTTCGAGCAAATGTCTAATGTGTGCTATATTAATATAGCGGGGCGAAAGTCTGTTTCGAGAGAGATGTCTAATGTGTTGAAGGACTGATTCACCGCGGAGATGGGCTGCCGTCGGTAGCTAGGATCTTCAGGTGTGGTGTAATGCTGCCGGCTTCGACAGCTCGCTAATCCTTCCTTCCCATGTTGTACCAAATGATAAAGTTCACAAGTGCCTATCTGTGTTGTTTGCACGTGCTTTCTCAAGTCCCAAATCTAATGCCCAGAATTTTAAATCATGTCCAAATTGCTAAAACGCAGGCATCTGAATATTTTTCCAGCTTGCTACATGCTCCTGCTAGAGAGAGAGTTCTGCCTTTTTTGCGAGAAAATCGCATGGTGGTCATTTGAAACCCTAGCCCCATATGTGGTGGCCTTTTGAAAATTTCTCTCTCTCGATCTAGACCCAATTCATTTTCGAAAAAACATATGCTAGTTTGTTTCTCCGTACAAGGTCGAGTCGCATGTCAAAACTGTTTCGTCCAGGAGGAGAGCCGGAAAAGTGAGTTATTGGGGTCAGTACTAACTTTGAAACTTAAGTACAGCAGGTCGATGGTGTCATTTTCTTAGTGCGAGGGCAATCCCCTGGAGTAATGTGTTACGTCGCCGGTGTCAGTTTGACACCGGACCTTGAACGTAGCCCGGCCCAACTTCAAATTTTCCACCTTGCTGCCAACTCCTCAAAGTTGTGTGAGGCGGATGCGTCGGGATCATGGGCGCCCATGGTCATCAAAACTTTTTATGATTTTAATGGAAATTATACTGAAATATCTTCGATAACATCAGGCTAAGCATGCTTAAGGGCCATAGTAATAGACTAAATCATTATACCACTAAAGAATTAGTCTTCGATAACATCAGGCTAAGCATGCTGAAGGGCCATAGTAATAGACTAAATCATTATACCACTAAAGAATTAGTAGTTTAACACGTGTGAGATGAACAATGTTCGTGACCACTGAGTTCCCGACGCCTCTCAACCTCACGACGACTCGGTAATCTGTCCTCATCCGAATTGCGTTCGGAACATGGCAATGAACTTGTGTCCCTCTTCCTTTCTTTCACTCCCGCACCAGCCTCCACCATGTTTGGTCTTATCCATCTTTTATAACATTTGATTTGATTGGTTGGGCTTGGAAATTTTGGAAGCTCAATGAGAAATAATGACTCTTCATTGATCTTCTAATTTTATTGTTGGCCATGTGGCAGAGAGCACATGGTTGATCACTTCTCTTCTCTTGTAATTTCCCTGGTTACAAGAGAAAAGAAACCAGCAATTCTCAGCTGGTCGTCAATATACTACACGGCGAGGAAACCAGCAATTTCCCTAGTATATTCCGGTACTGTACTTGATGGTGTGGCCCGGTTCAGCTAATATAGCATTCTCGAACTTCAACAGACCATGCATACTATCGATCGACCAGCAATTTCCCTAGTATATTCCGGGACTTTTTTTTTTATAAAGGGAATATATTAATATCGAAAAGATACTGATTACATCCAGCATCTGCACCAACAAGACATCGAAAGACATCCAGGATACACACAGCGAAGAAAAAAATAAAAAAGAGAGAAAATTAAAACAAAAACCCCGTCGGAGTGATGAAACACTCGCAACAGCAACACTCTAACACCACCAAATACAACACCCGGATCGTAAATAGGTTCTCCAAAACAATGTCTTCAGCAAGGTAATTGCCACGTACAACCAATGAAGGCCAGACCTTCGGCTTTCACCCTGAAGAAAGAACGTGATTTCAAAACAATGACTTCAGCAAGGCCATTGCCAGACACAATCAATGAAGGTCAGACCTTGAGCTTTCACCCTGAACATCACGGCTCGGTACTTAGTACCACCAGAATGCTGTCCAACTGTGTTGCCGCCCCCTCTTGCCAAGGCCGCTGCTGCAAGTTCCCAACACCCGACACACAGAAAACATGTGCCTAGAGTCTTCGTCGCAACCAAACCTCCTCTCCACCAGCACAAGCCTCCGATCACAGCCACCATGACTTTCTTCGCTACTGTCAATATCATGGAAATCTATTTTAGACATATCGCATGACCACGACAAGACAGCGAAGCTTCGCGCCTCGCCCTCATGAAGCATCTCTGGCCATAGATGAGAGCGCGCACGACCGGAACAATTCCGATCTAGATATCCAAAGACGCAATGCGCCACCCGGAGATCACCGATGGGAAGACCGGATTACGTCGACAGCCAGATCATGGAGGACCACATGTAGCGGATCGCTGATTTGGTGCTTGAAGACCAGCAGGGCCACACCAGCAGATCGAAGTGGGATCCCAAGATCCACCACCCCCGATCTCACCGAGGCCAGATGTGTAGCTCCGTAGAGGAGGTCGATGCCGCCATGCCCGGGGCCGCCGCCCCGGCGTCCAAGTCATGGGTGTCGAGTTTGGTTACACAGACGACAAACTCGAGTGTGTGTGTGCTTGTGCGTGGGTGCGGGCGGGCGTGCGTGTGTCTGTATGCATTATTTAAGTTGTAGCCGAACGAGTCCATAGTCTCTATGGTGATAGGCGTCTGCTCTACTAGAGTAGCTAATATCCATCACCCTAATGCCGCTGACATCCATGACCCGCTGTCATATTCATCTTTATCCTTTTCTAACCCCAATCTATATCTTTCTCTTTCTGATCTCACGCTGATTACAGCACCGACAACTCAGGCGATGTCCCCATGCCATGTTCCGCATGCGTTGCTTGTTGATGCGGATAACAACGACGGAATTTTTTTTTGAGAAGTCACCGGGGGGGACAGAGTCCCCAACTGAATTTTATTTCAGCAGCACATTATAAGGTTACACACGGCGTGAGGAGAGGAACGTACACCACAGGTCGGCGTGTTCCTTTTGTTCCGGACTTTTGCAGCGGTTCACCCAGAGTATCAAGTCCGAGACAATGTTACCAATAGTTACAGAGGCATTTTGGTCAATGGCCCTAAAAACTTTGGCATTCCTAGCGTCCCAGATCTTCCAACAGATGGTGAGGGCGATGGAGGGCCAGACGTCCCGTGGTAGCCCGTCTGGCAGAGGTGAGGTCCAGAGGTCAGAGAATTGTCCGAAGGATGGTGCAATCCCGAGTCTGTCCCAGACAGCGCGGGCAGAGAGGCAGGTGAAGAACAGGTGTTCACGGTCTTCAACAGGTAAGCAGCAGCGGGGGCATGTAGCATAGTCGAGGATGGTCTTCTTGTGGAGGTTGGCGCGGGTGTTGAGCCTGTCAAAATGGAGCAACCATCCGAAGATCTTGATTTTTTGCGGGGTGAAGGAGTCCCAGATATTGGCCATCCGATCGTCGTGCAACTGGGAGGATAGGGCAGCATAGGCTCCCTTGGAAGTGAATCGGGAGCCATCCATCAAGCGCCTGTCGTCGTTGTTGGTGTTCAGCGAGACGTCCTGCAACAAAAGAGACAGCGACCGAAGCTCAATGCTCGCGGCCGAGGTTAGCCTGTTTCTCAGGTTAGTTTCGATCCCATCCTGCAGCACCGAAGCAACTAAGTCAAATTGTTTGAGGTGGTGTGAGTAAATGGCGGGGAAAGCAATAGCAAGGGGTTCAGGGAGGAGCCATCTGTCAAGCCAAAAGTAGGTGGATCGCCCATTGCCTATAGTGCATTGGGAGATTTGGCGGAGAATGTGGATGTGTTTTTTCACAATGGAGGCTAGAAAGGTGGAGTGGGATGTTTGATGCATAGGGTAGGGGGAGTGGTGTAGAATCCAATTTTTCCATGGCAAATCAACAGAATGCAGAAATTTGTAAGCAAATTTTAACAGTACGCACTCGTTTTGAATCTCAAGATTTTTAACACCTAAACCACCAGTAGATTTGGGTGTGCAAACTCCGTCCCAAGCAACAAGACATTGTGCACCCGTACAAGTATCCTCTGCGGTCCAAAAGAACGAACGTCTTTTCTTGTTGTATTTTGCGATATCCTATTTAGCGAGGGGGAAGCAGGACATAATGTACGTGGGAAGACTATCAAGGACTGAGGTCATAAGGGCAAGCCTTCCTCCTTTGTTGAGGAGGTTTGCTTGCCAACCAGCTAAATATTTTTCGGCACTAGAGAAAAGGGGGGCGATGTCTAAAGAGCTGATCTTGTGTGTAGATAGTGGTAGTCCTAGGTAGGTCTGGGGGAAGGAGGAAATAGTGGTCCCTAATGATTGAGCAATGTTAGCGGCTGTTTGATGGTCAAGGTGGATAGGGATGAAGGTGGATTTTCCGTAGTTGATATTCAGGCCAGTTGCTAGGGCAAAGTCCTCAAGGATTAGTTTTAGGTTATGGGCAGCGGATGGGGTGGCTTTTACCATGATAAGCGTATCGTCGGCGTATTGAAGGACAACTGGGGGGAGGTTGGGGCAGAGGGGGTGGTCGAGCAGTCCAGCATTTGAAGCGTGGATGATCATCTGGGGTAGAAGGTCAGCAATTGTGTTAAAAAGGTAGGGAGAGAGTGGGTCACCCTGGCGCAGCCCATTCCTGCAGTTGATCCACGTGCCAGGCACACCATTTAGCAGGATTGCGGTTTTGCCTGTGCGAAGAATGTCCAAAAGCCAATCGCACCATTTTGGCGGGAAGCCTCTGTGGCGAAGGATAGTGATGAGAGCGTTCCAGTTAACGGAGTCGAAGGCTTTCCTAAAGTCGAGTTTGATGACAATTGTGGGGGCCTTCCTTTTGTGACAGCAGTTTAGCAGGTCAGCAGCGTAGACAAAGTTCTCTGAAATTGATCTACCAGAAAGGAACCCGGTCTGGTCCTGGTTCACGAGGAGGGGTATGAGAGGTTTGAGTCTATTAGTAAGAACTTTGGCAATGGCTTTGATTGAGCAGTTTTGAAGTGAAATGGGTCTGAAGGCGTCCGGTGTGCGTGCACCATCTTTTTTGGGGAGCAGAATGATGTGGGCTCGGTTAATAGCAGCCGTGTCAGTTTTTTGCGCATGGAAATCTCGGAAGAGATCAAAGACAAGATGTTTAACCGTGTTCCAGTATTTTCTATAGAATGCAGGGCCAAAACCGTCTGGGCCAGGGCTTGCATTAATGTTCATGCCATGAAAAGCATCAACAATTTCTTGCTGAGTGAAGGGGGCATCTAAGTGACGTAGTTGGGGCAGGGGGGAAGGGTAGATGTCCTGAAGAGAGAAGTTCCAAGAGTTGTTTGAGGCAGATCCAAGGAGAGATTTGAAGTAGTCCGTGAGGGCCACTGATTTTTTATCGTGGTTTGAGATCTCAATGTTGTTGATCTCAAGGATAGCAATTTTGTTGTGTCGAAGACGGCTGGATGCTGAGGCATGAAAGTATCGCGTGTTCTCGTCCGCTTCGATTGCGGCACGAATTTTTCCCCGTTGTTTCCAACAAGCTACTTTTTCACGTATAGTTCTCTGGAGAACAGAGATTACTACTTTTCGAAGGGTAAACTCTTGTGGCGAGAGGCACCGTATTTCTTCTAGCGTGTCAAGAATGGAGATAATAGTTTTGCAGTTGTTTTCACGTTCGTTAATGGGAGCGATCGTTTTTTTCCAATTTTTGAGTTTCGTTCTAGTTCGTTTTAGCGCGGCAACGAGGGAGGAAGCAGCATTTGAATGTCGGTGGGCCATTGCCCAGGCATGATGGACCCTGACAGAGCAGGAGGCCCAGTTGGCCCAGGAAGATTCAAATCGAAAAGTGGCGGGGCGGGGGATACCTGTTTGAATGGAGACAATGATGGGTACGTGGTCGGAAATGAAGCGCGTGATCGAGGAGATTGAGGAGTTTGGGAAGATGAGGTCCCAATCTAGGTTAATGAAGACACGATCAAGTTTTTCGAGAGTCGGGGCGGCCCTATTATTAGACCACGTATAAGCACGATCAAGGAGGGGCAGTTCGATTAGAGAGAGGGAGTCGATGGCATCATTGAACAGGTCGGCTTCATTTTGGCGAAAGGAGCCATTGTTCTTGTCTAACGGTGAACGCATGAGATTGAAGTCGCCGAGGATAAGCCAAGGTGTGTCCGGAGGAGGCGAGATAGAGCGGAGTTCAAGAAGAAAATCTTCTTTTAGATTGTGATCGGTTGGAGCAAAGATGTTAGTGATGTGGAGTAGTTTGGTAGTTGCCAGACATGTGACGACGGAGGTGAGGGTGAAATTTGTATTGGATTGAGAGATTAGGGAGAATTGGTTAGTTGCGAAAGCATTGATCAATCCACCAGACGAACCGACGGCGGGTTTGAAGTGTAGTGCATCAAGGGATGAAGGAAGAAAGGATTTGGCTTTAAATTTATTAATAGTTTCCAATTTTGTTTCTTGAAGGAAGATAGCGTTAGGTTTAATGCTTATTAATTCAGAGAGAACGTCTCCACATTTTAAAACTTGGCCTAAACCTCTAATGTTCCAGGAAGCAAAGGTAAAAAGGTAGTTAAGCATAAGGAACGGGTAGATCACCATAAGGTAAACGTAGTTTTAAGGATACAACATAAGTTCTAGTACTTAGATGTTTAGGGTAGTAGAGATCAGAGTTACAAGGGTAGGACCCTAACATCACCGGTAGCTGGAAGGTAAAACGTAGGAGGTAGCTAAGATGGTTGCTGGTGTTGCAAAAGCGGAGAGGCGGATGTAGTGATCCCGTTGGTGAAGAGCATTGGGTCCTGACGATCATGGGTCGGCGGCGGGCACCTCAGTGTCGGTGTCGGCGTCGGCAACCTTGTCAGCGTCGGCGGGCTCAGCGCCGCAGGCGATGGCAACGTGTCGCAGCGCGGCACCAGAAGCGACGGGGCGGCCGGGTACATCGACGGAATTTGATGTTGCTGCTCCTGACAAGAGATACATGGAACACGTCGTGGGCAGCGAGACCGCCTCTATGATTTTCGACAACATCATACCATAATGGGACGAGAACTAGGAAACAACCTAGTGGAAAGGGTCGCACTGGCCAGGGCTTGACGCCAGTTGGGAACAAATTTCCGGTTACTCGCAACGGTGGGATCTTCCTTTACAAAAAAAGTAATGAATGTTCATACATGATAGTTCATTTTGTAATATTTTTTTTGCAAAATATGTCAAAAGTCATGTTTATCATTTTTCCTATCAACTAGTACACATAAGGACAAGATGTCAAATGATTAAAAAAATTCTTCATTATTTTAAAATAGAGTCAAAATCGTCAGTGAAACTATGCTCGTACGCCAATTCGGGTCTCTGTGTCCCTAATTAGGGTTTTGTTAATGATATTGTGTTTGACAAGAAATGATGTTAATTTGTTTCAACAAAAAAGTTCCTGAGGATCCCACTATTGTGATATGCCGGCTTTCGAACTTCATTAACTCTTGGACAGTATTACAGAAAAGACAAGGTCGAGAAAGACTTGAAAGGTGTGAAGATGATCAAGTTGGCCTTGTGTGGAGTGTTTTCTACCTCTCATGGTTGGGCTTCCATGATGTTGAGGCTAGCAATTTATTTTGTGTGGAGCTCGGTGGTCCGTGCTGTCCTTTTTTTGAGCTAAAAACTTGTAGATGTTGGGTATTGTTCTAGAGGTTGCTCGCTCAGCTCGTGTGGGAGTTATATAGTCTCTGTTTGTCAGTTCTTAGCTAGCTTTTGTAAGAGTTATATGTTTGGATCTTTTTTTCTATTTTCTTTAGTTAGTTTGTTTTCAACTTTGTAATGATTGGGCGGTTTCTCTAATAGAAATCGAACAAAGGCACATGTCCTCGTTTCGTTTCTTGCGATCTGCAAGGACGCATTGATATTCTAGTTGTACTACTGCCGGTACTGCCTACTCATTCGTATTTCCATCTAATTATTGTTTATTCCGTCACCTTTGATAAATCATTAGGCTAGTTCGTCTTCTTACGAACTAAAAACCGGATACATCTTCCAAAGAATTTCCTTGTCGAGTTCATTTAATGTTCCAAGCAGGCCAGACGCGTGTGAAAGTTGCGCCTAGTATCAGAGTGCGATATTTGCTAACTTGCTACGTGCTCGTGAGAGTTGTGCGAAGAGGGAGTCGGGTTCATGAAAAGTTCATGATTTTCACCGGAACTATACTGATACATCATCGGCATCATCACATTAAGCATGCCTAAGGTCCGTAATAGTAGACTACATCATTACACCGCTAAAAAATAGTAGTGCAACATGCGTGAGAGGTGCATTTCCTGTGATCGCTTTGTTCCCGATGCCTCCCAACCTCAAGACTTTGTAATCGTTTTTCTTTCCCCGTCCAAATCGTGTTCGGAACATGGCGATGAACTTGTGTCCCTCTTCCTTGATTTCACTCTCACACTAGCCTCCACCATGTTTGATCTTATTGGTCTTTTATACTATCATTTGGGCATATAATATTACACAAATAAATGCTATTGAATATCATAAGTTAAAAGGGAAATAATGACACTTCATTGATTCCTTAATTCTGTTGTTGTCTCATGTGGCAGAGAGCACATGGTTGATTGCTTATCGTCTCTTGTAACGTCTCTAGTATTTTATCTTCTCTTTGTCTTAAAGATAGTTTTGCACTTTTTAAAGAAAAGTATAGAAGTGATACTCAAACCTTTAACTTGAATGATCTTCGCACACTAAAATCACTAGTGTGCAGCTTGAAAACTAACACAATCTCAGTCTTAGCTAAGCTAGATCATCATATAGCTTACATGTCTCCTGACACTAACTCGTGTACAACTCGGATGCAAACATGTAAAGTACCCCCTTCATCGTGCAAAGTGTGTACTTCGAGCTTTCTGGAAAAGTTAAACTGTCTCAAAATTGACGGAGTTTGTACAAAAAGTATAACAATATTTATGAAAGAAAATTGGTATATGATGAAAAATATTACAGATTTCATCACGAATCTAATGATATTGATTTGATGGCATTGTGTTTCAGGGGTGTCACCAAGGCACATGTCTTCATTTCCTTTATTGAGATCTGCAAAGAATCATTGATATTCTAGTTCTACTACTCCCTCCTAATTCCGCGTAACATGTACTAATTGCTTATTCCTTCTCCTCTGGTAAGTCATTAGGCTAATTTATCTTCTTTCCATGACACTGAATATATCTTTGAAAGAAATTTATGTTCTAATTCTTTTCTCGGGTGCAAGGGCAGGCGTGTGTCAAAGTCGCAACATCTAGTTTTGGAGTGCGACCTTGTCATGTTTTTCACCATGATACCTTCTCCTGAAATTGTGTCAGGAGGACGTTAGGTTCATGGGCGACCATGGCCATCGAATGTTCACGATTTTCATGGAAACTATACAGAAATATCATCAACACGATTACACTAAGCATTCTTAAGTGCCATGTTAACATACTACATCATTGCAACACAAATGAATTATTAGTCGAATACGAGTGGCATGCTAAGTCAACGTGACCACTCAGTTCCCGACACCTCAACCTCACGACTTGGAAACTATTTTTGTCCCCGTTCAACTCGTTTTTGGAACATGGTGTTGAACTTGTGTCCCTCTTCCTTCCTTTCATTCTTGCACTAGCCTCCACCATGTTTGCTCTAATCCGTATTTTATAACATTTGATTGGTTGGTCCTAGGCATTATATAATGTTTCACAAATAAATGCAATTCAATATGGAAAGTTAAATGGGAAATTACGGATCTTCATTGATTGTCTAATTTTTTGTTGGCTATGTGGGAGAGAGCACATGGTTGATCACTTTTCTTCTCATCTAGCTTCCCTAGTATTTCATCTTCTCCTTTTCTTCAACATAATTTTACTCTCTGAAAAAATAGTAAATTCCACTTTCTACCCCACAACTGCGTATTTGTGACACTTATTACCCCATTTAATGGGACAAAATTAAAAATACATCATATATAAAATTTGAACATGGTTTCACCTCATTTTTGACATTCAGCATAATTCGTTAGAATAGGCCGAAATGTTAGGTCTATGTGGTGTGTCAAAATATGCATAAGATCGGAGTGTGTCATCTATGATAATGTCTAGTCTTCTCTTCATCATCTGTGTAATTTCTTGTCGTTGTCTTGGTATTTTTGTATCTCAATCAAAACCTCATATCTGTAACAGCAGACATGTCTGAGAAAGAGGGTCCAAAGGTTATAAACCGGGTAATCTAGATAATTTTAAGTTAAATGGGATAATTAATATCGCCAATACATAACTAGGGGGTAAAAAGCAGAGTTCCATGCTGAAAAAACAAGAACTGATTCAACCTCTAACTTGAATGAGCTTTGGACACTAGAATCACTACTCGTGCACGGCCATAAACTAGAGAAACTCAACAACAAAAAACACCACAATTGCACGTGAAATACTTAAAATCATCGGGTTTGGTTTTTTTTTTCTCAAATGAGCACTGATTTTGCACTAGTTTGATTAAAAAAACACTAAAGCAGTTGTTAGCCACGCTAATGGTCTTTCTGACCGGCGGAGGCCACTATTAGGCCGACGTGGCAAGAATAAATTGTTGGGGTTCATAGGCATAGATTGTTTAAAACTCTGGGTTTTCTTTTTGTAATTTTTTTAGGTTTTTTTTGTAATTTTCATGTAGTGCAATTGTTTGTGTTGTTAAAAAGGAAATAGGTATTCAGTAGTTTTTTAATCGGTTTAATGGATTATCCATACTAGTCCACGGCTCCACATCTAGTGCTATGTGGAGACTACTACACCATAGATTTTCTCTCCTCAGACCTGGTCATCAACTACTATACACGATGAGCAAACCAGCAATTCTCTCCGGAGGACGACGCGTGTACGTACACGTACTGTCATTACTCTGCCAATCTGCTCCGGTACTGTAAAATGATGGTGTGACACCGTTCAGTTCACATGGCATTCCCGAAGTTCAACAAACCAGAGACTATCGAGTCATGGCCTTCCATCACTCGCTGTTCCACGTACGCTCCTGAGATTTTTTCCGAGTCTTAGCTTTCTCTGTTACATGGATCAAAATGTACGAAGACTAGATTTTGTATTGCCCAGAGAATTAACGGTTTACCATACAATGTAAATAGATCGACGTCCTCGCAAAATGCCCATGAGAGAGAACAACACACCATCTGTAATCTGTCAGTATACGTAGGGTAGGCGTCGAGCACCAAGAGAACAAAACAAACACACCAGCGATGACCAGGATTCCACGAGATAGACTAATATAAACCACTCATCGGCATTCTGATCTCGGTATAAGTTCTCATACTCGTCATGCCACCGGGTTTAGAGAAAAGAGTTTTCGAAACAAACTTTCCACCTTGTTACATGCTCCTACGGGAATCCCACAAGACGCCGACGGCCGGAAACCGTCGGCGTAGACCAGAAGGTCGTCGGCGTATAGATACGCCGACGGCGGTCGTCGGCGTTTCGGCCCGTCGGCGTACCCACCCGGCCGTCGGCGTATGTGTACCCCGTCGGCGTACGTGATGGTGGGACCCACAAGACGGCATCCGGCCGTTCCGTCAGTGCACCATACGCCGACGGCAATGCTGTCGGCATATGAGTGCCGATTATTTTGAATTTTTTTTGAATTTTTTTTTTGAATTTTTTTTAAATTTCTTGATTTTTTTTAATTTTATAATTCTTTTTATTTGTATATCGAAATTTTCAACTTAGTTCCATATTTAATCCTTAATTGCACACTTAATTATATGTCAAAGTACTTACCATGGTCAAACTTTCCGTTCGGTCACCCGTCCTCAGATTGCTCCAGCCCAAATACGGCTTCCAAATGAAAAATTAGAACTTACTGATATTAGTACCATATTAATCATATTAACCCCTTGTTATGATATTACACTTTTCGTTGTTTAAATTTTAAAAATTTATTTTAGTAAAGTAACAATGATTATGTAATAGTATATTTCGAATAAATAATAATAAAATGAATTTTACTTTATTATTTTCCTTTTTACATTTAATATGGAATAATTCATATCTTTAAATCCGTAAATCGAAATTTGACAAATTAAATACCTAAATCGATTAGAAAAATGAGAGGAATTCGAATATTTCATCCATATCATGTTTTGCATCATAAAAACCTTGATAGTTATAGGAAATTGGGAAAATACTCAAAAATGAAATCCATTTTTATTTTTTTTGTGTCAAAACAGGCTTTTTTTTGTGAATCAGCTACCAAAACGGCTCACCGAAAGAGGAACATCCAAATAGATAGAAAATAGTAGACCATCTTATAAGTGCATTTAACCTTGCATTTGGATATAAAAACATACTTGGGTATTTCAAACATTTCAGATAAGTTCATGCCGATTTCGTTGAAAGTGGGTCAGATTTGAACTACGAGTGCCGCATAGTTTGGTCATTATTTTTTGAAAAAATCACTTTTAGATCCAAAATGTATACTTTCTTTAGAGATCCTTGACGGTTTTTGTTGGATCGAAGTTACAGTTAGGTTTAGGTTTATCTGAAATATTTTGACCGTTTTTTCACAAAAATAAAATAAATTGAGAAAATACTCAACAAAATGAATTCCTTTAGCATGGAGACATTTTATGTGTACTAGTTGCTATAAAAAAATAATAAACTTGAGTTTTGACAAATATTTCAAAAAAATGCTTCACAAAAAGGTTTATCATTTATAGACATGTATAACTTTCACGTCAAATGACCAAGTTATGGCCATCCCCATGCTATAGTTTGTGATAATGTGTCCATACTTGACACATAGGAGTGTCTTGTTATGGAAAACATTGTTGCCAAAAACAATTTCTAAAATATTTTCATAAATATCATTTTCCATTTTTTTAGTGTAAAAAATGACTTTTTAATTAAGTAAGTACCAAACATATGTTTCAAAATGTCATGTGCATGGTGAAAAAGATTTTATGGACGTCATATTTGGATTACTCTCATTTTTCTAATCGATTTAGATATTTAATTTGTTAAATTTCGATTTACGGATTTAAAGATATGAATTATTTCATATTAAATAAAAAATAGAAAAAAGTAGACGCCGACGGCCGCCGTCGGCATATCAAAGTAGACGCCGACAGCGGCCGTCGGCGTATCAATGCCGTAAAGCCCAGTCTGCGTTCCGTCACGGCGGGCCTTGTACGCCGACGGCATTGTAGACGCCGACGGCTGCCGTCGGCCTATGTCGGGCTACGCCGACGGGGTTTTTACGCCGACAGCCGCGTTCGCGGCTTCCTTAGCTCGCCTGTACGCCGACGGCCCCGACATTTGGCCGTCAGCGTATAAGTCGGCCATCGGCATCTTGTGGCTTTCCCGTAGTATGTGTCATGAGTATGTCAAGTTCATCGGCGCCCATGATCATTGAAACTTCATGTTTTTTACCGAAACTATACTAATACATCATCGAGAGTAGTAATATATTGTTGCGCCTCTACCAAATTAGTACCAAGAGAGTAGCTATATCAATCAGTTCCCGTGACCATTGAGTTCCCGATACCTCTCAACCATACGACTTGGAATCTTTTTGTCCTTGTCCAGATCGTTCTTTTGGAACATGACGATGAACTTGTGTCTGTTGCTTCCATTCATCTCGCATTATCCTCCACCATGTTTGCTCATATATGTCCTTTTATAACATTTGATTGGTTGGGCTTGGCACATAATATTTCACAATAAATGCAATTGAATATCGAAAAGTTAAATGGGAAACAATGACTCTTCATTGATTGTCTAATTTTGTTGTTGGCTCTGGGAGAGAGAGAGAGCACATGGTTGATCACTTGTCATCTCTAGCTTGTAACATGCCTACTATTGTATCCTCTCTTTTACTTAAAAGATAAGTTTGCACTCTTATATAAGTTTTTTTTTGACTGAAATGCAGTCAGAGCTGCCTTTCATTGATCATTAGAAGAAAGGCTGATAGTCAAATGACTCGGTTTATAAGGGAAACCAAGCCGGAAAACCATACAACTCCTAGCAGGGCTAGGTCAGCGACACGTGCCGAAGCACGGCACAACAACAGCAACACACTCAACAAACCCACTACAGCAGCACTACACTAACATTAACACCAGCAAGCAGCAACAACACAAACACAGCAGAACAACAACACCACATCGACAGCACCTCCACCAAACCTCGCACCAAGCCCTCCCCGCCGAGCAACCAGCCAAGAGGCGAGGATGCAAGACACCGAGCTTCGATGGCCACGTCACCGGCGAAGTGGAATCCGAGTCTCACCACTAACACAGGACCGCTCCGACGAGGTCGCACCGTATACGCCAGAAGAGATGGCAAGCCAAGAGATGGCATCGTCACTTCTAACTCTTATATAAGTTAGAAGTGATTCTCAAACCTTCAAATTGAATGAGCTTTGCACTCTAGAATCACTACTCGTGCGCGACTTGAAAACTTACACATGATCTCACATCTCAGCTAAGCTAGGTCAGCAGATAGCTATCATGTACTCCTAGCACTAACTGTTGTATAACTTAGGCATGCATGCAGACATCCGCCCATGTCTCTGCACTCCCCATCCCGTTTCCGCCACCGCACTTGGATGCTGGCGGGTGGTCCGCCTCGTCCGCTGGACAGTCTGTTTGCTTGTTTTTGTTCTTGAGATATTTTTCGTTCTTGTTTTGAAGGCAAAACACACGTGCTTTTTCTACTACATGGATCAGAATGTATGGAGAATGAAATTTGTATTTCTTAGAGAATTAATGGTTTACCATACAATGTAAACAAATCGATGTTCTCGCAAAATGCCCATGACAGAGAGGAAGACACGCCGTTTGTAAGTTGTTAGTACACGTATGCGTCGAGCAGTGAGAGAACAAAACAACACACCAACGACGGCCAGGATTCCACGAGATAGACCAAACCTCTCATCAGCACTATGTCCTTGGTGATAAAGCTCTCATAATCGTCATTCCCACTGGGTTTAGAGAGGAGAGTTTTCTCGGCCGTCCAGACATGCATCTGAAACAAACTTTGATGCTACATCACTGTTTATGAGACGACAATTGACCACAGAAACATATGGAGGTCCCCAAGTTCTGGGCAGGAACATTATGCATGCATAAACCTGCTACGACAATGCATGTAGTAATGCCTCGATCTCCTGAATTGAATCTGCAACTCGCGAATAATTTTTAGAACTCGCGTGAGATCTGCATGTTTATATAGTACTCCCTCTGTTCCGAATTACATGATTTGAGTTTGTCTAAATAGGGATATCTAAATAGGGATGTATCTAAACCCATGTCATCTAATTTAGAACGGATGGAGCACTATAAAACAAAGAGAGTTTTTTTACGGAAAAAGGTTGAGAGAGTTTCAGTACAACTTCATCCACGCCAAAAAATGATCGCTCGATGTACTTCACTACCCCCTAGAGACAACTAAAGGGACTACTCTCTCTAGCCTACCGCTACCACACGACGCTCACTGCGTAAAGTTCAGCGATTAATTTTGCGCAGCGACTCAAAATCAACCGAGATCCGGATTGTGATCGATCATGGTGCATACCATTTCCCCATACTCCCTACCTCTCGTTACATAAATTCATCCTAAAGCGCGATGAATATGCAGGAATGGATCGGATAGAGTTTCTCTTCTTCTAAAAGACAAACCCTGTGTACAGAGCAAACAAATTTGAGTAGGGGATTAGAGTGGAAGTGTATTATGGTGGAACCAAGTGGATTGGGTGTCATGGGTGTTTTCACCAAACCCTCAAAGTTTTATACTCAGTAATCCCCTCCAAATCACCTCCCTCCAAATCACCTGTACCGAACGAGGCCTTAAGGGAGTACTCTCGCTAGCCTACCGCTACCACACGACACTTCATGCGTAAATTTTAGCAATTAATTTTGCAGCGACTCAAAATCAACCGAGATCCGGATTGTGATCATGGCGCATGGCCCATATCTCCCTACCTCTCGTTACATAAATTCATGCTAAAGCACGAGGAATTTGCAGGAACGGATCGTAATTATAGAAGGATGTCATTTTAGTGTCATCTTTTTTGCCACACTGTCATTAGACTAGTCATAGTGGGAAGTAACTTAGACTAGTAACATGCATATGTTACTAGTCTATGTTACTACCTCTATAGTGGGTAGTAACTAGTATATGGTGTCATGCAATGAGTCATTTATTAGATTGTAGAGTCATTTTACATTGAAAAGTGTGATGTGATGGTAACATAGCTAGTTACCACAAGCATATCTCTCCTCATTTAATGACACGCCATGTCATCAAAATGCCTAGTTGGCATTGCATGTGGGTGCATGTTACCACCTTAGTTACTCCCACTATGAGTAGTCTTAGGTGTGCATATATGCAGCATCAAATTAATTAACACGTACAATTAATTGATACTAAATTTTATTGATGGACATGCATCCAAATCAATTCCTACCCGTTATTGCTGGTCCAAGTAAATGTTACGATTTCAATTGATATATACTAAATCGGTGGATACGCCCCAAATTATTTCCTAGGTGCCTGTTCTATATAAATGCCCTAGTGCACTTGTGATTGACACCACATTCGCCATAGCAAACAACAACTCATCTCCCTCAAACTTGTCAAGCCAGCTAGCAATTCCGTTGACCCAATCCGTCATGAGGTCACACAATATCCTCCTTGTCACTATTGTCGCCGTCATTTGCATCATTGGAACACCCACAACAGCAATTCCAGGTGGTTGGGGACAAATCCCAGACGTCAATACCCCAAGGATCCAGGAGATTGCCAGGTGGGCTGTGGCTGAGCATGCTAGGCAAGTGAACGATGGGCTCCAACTCAAGCGGGTTGTGAGCGGCATGCAACAAGTCGTGTCCGGCATGAACTGGAATCTCCGAATTGACGCGGTGAACAGTGATGGTGAAGACTGAAGAAGGCATGTACTTGGCAGAGGTATATGATCAGTCCTGGACCCACACCCGCAAGCTGAAATCCTTTGGTCCAGCCAACTGAGATGTAGTGTGCTTGTAAATGTTTTTCTATCACTTAGTAATAACCAAGTTCTAGTACTTGTTGTGCCTTTTTTTTGTAAGGGACGTGCTTTTGTTATCCTAATATAAATCTATTAGCACTTATTTTACATTTGTAGACAAGATTGTACGGAGATATGAATATTAATAAAAGTTTGTTTGTTTACAAAAGAGGATGTTACCCAAACTATTGTTTCGTATAACCACAAATCGGCAGGCGAATTTCACGAATCTTGGCATCAAGATCCAACAGCAACCGGAGTAACTGAGATTGAACTAATTAAAACTGAGAATTAGGAAAATGCACCCATGGTCCTCCTACTTGTCGACCGCCCGACTTGATCAATGTACTACAAAATACACTATTTATGGCCACGAAATATGGATTAGGGGGCCTAACGATGATACCGGTGAGGGTATAGCGTCACATTTGCCTACTTGGCAAGTGGTGGACCTAGTTTGTCGGCCCTACCATCCACAAGGATTATTTTTGAATAATAATATAAATCAAAGGGCTAGATTGTAAAAGAGGCAACTGGTGGAACTGTTGGTCAACCCCCACCTGATATTCTCTCGCTCCTCTTCCAACCCTGAAATCGAGCCAGCCATGCACGGATGTGATGTCGCCGTTTGCCATGAGGCACACACTCGGACTCGTCTGGCACACTTAGCCACAAGCTGTTGCGGGCTCGGATGTGGGAGAGGGGTTGGCGCGACAAGATGTAAGAATTCGGTGAGAAGAGATTGAAATTTCTTATAAACAAAAATAATTTAGGGGCTTGTGAAAGTTTCAGATGGGCCACCACTTGCCAAGTAGGCAAATACAACGCTGTACCCTCACCCGTGACCATCATTGTACCCTAATCTATAGTACTTCATAACCGTAAATAGCATATTTCTGAATAGGATAGCGTATTCCTGAATACGGTGACCAAGGTGGCTCGATCAAGAAATACGTGATGCATTTAACTCATAAAATAAAACAACAAAACTCGAGCCGTAGGAGTGTCGTCGTCGTGACCTTTCCGCCTCGGGTGCTCTGGCTGGGAACGCGCATGCTCACTGTGCGCGAGAGGAGTGGGCCTCGGCCTTCGCGCCTCGTGCTCACAGCCTTTTCAAACACGGACACCCATGCCTCCCACTCCGAATTCCCGACATGGTCTCACCACCGACTACTCACTGACGTGTGGGGCATGCTATAACCCGTGGCCCGCTTCCAGCGAGGTACGGAGAACACCATAAGGTAGCAAATCCTCTGAGCGCTCACCGCTCAGCCACGCGGGACCCACCACCAGCTCTGCGACGGCCGCAGTTCAAATCCCTCTGGAGAGACTAGAGAGAGAAACATAGAGAGAAGCCCAAAAAAAGTCTGAGAAGAAACAGGGGAAGCGGAAGCGGAAGAAGCCGCAGCAGCAGACGAGGGGATGCTGCGCGGCGGCGCCGGATCGCGAGGAGGAGGAGGAGGACCTGCGGTGGCGGCGAAGCCTCCTCGCTGCCCTCACCCGCGCCCCCCGTCGCGCCGAGGTGAGCTGCCTGCCACGGCTAGTTTCTCAGATAGGGCTGCTCCGCTCCGCTCCCATTTCTCTCCGATTTTAATCGATAGATTTCGGCTCTCTGTCTTGCGATTGCGCAGCGCGAGCGACCGCTGCCGCTCCCGAACCGAAGGGCGCCGGCGCCTCGGCGCTGGAGGATCCGGTGGTGTCTTCCCTGGAGGAATCCTCTGTAAGTCCCCGTCGCCCCCTTCCTGTCAGTCGCTTCTCGTCCGAGCCTTCTCTATTTGAGCTGCTGCTCTTATTGCTGTTGTAGCCATGCTTCTGTTAATCGATTGGTCTCGCTAGATAATCATTGCTCAAACCGAAGATTCAAATTTCAAAAGAAAAAGGAATAAAAAATTGCTGTGGCCCAATTTTCAGTGTGGTCCATGTCTGTCGTATGCTTGAGTGTTTGACCATGAGGCATGCATGAAGGTTGCATTAGGAATATCCTCTGGTTGTGTATTCCGTGGAGGAATCCTCTGTAAAGCACGTCGCCCCGCACTTCTCTCTCCGGACTCTCCGCTTGAGCTGCTGCTCTTACATTGTGGTGGCGACGATTCTGTTAATCAATTGGTAGTAGTACTAGATTTACCTTTGCTCAAACTGCAGATTCAAATTTCTAGTCAAACAAAAAAAAAGAGTATGGTCCGATGTTTTACTTATGAACTTTGAATACGGTCCTTGTTTCTGGTATGCTTGACCATGAGTCCTGATGGGTTGCAATGTTCACATGACTCATTCAACCAGTTTACTTTTGAGTTCAAGAGAGGGTCCAAAAGGGCGAGAAAGGCGATGCCGCCGGCAGAAGTGCAGAGCGGGAAAGAAAACTGGGGAGAGGTAAGAAAAATCTGAGTGTCCACGAGTGTGCATTCCTGTGTAAAAATGAGTGCCTTACTGAACCTTTGATCTTGTGTCTTTACTGTGTTTCTCAGGGACTCTTGAACAAACCAAACGTAGTTCCTTCAAAGACACCTACGATGCCCCAAGAAGTGGAGTTCACTCACTGCGCGCCCAGTATCGTTGCGAGGTTGATGGGTCTTGACACCGTGCCGAGGTCCAAGAAGGTTCTTGACCGGTGTCAGAGTGACATCCAGAGCAGTATGCGACTGAAATTATCCGGAGGTGTTCAAGAAGTGGCCCGTGTTTCATGCGACGACGTGCCATGTCAGAGCAGTGCCGACGAGCTGCCAGAGTTGAAGGATGTTTTTGAGGTAACTGACATGCAGAAAATGGCGATGTGCAAGGCGTTGCAGTCAGACAAGGAGAAGCAACGCCCGAGAAGCAACGATGCTGATCTGGAGTTTGTGAGGCGCAAGTTCTTGGATGCAAAGCGCCTTTCCACCGACGAAGGTCACAGGAATTCTAAGGAGTTCGGGGAAGCACTTGAGATACTGTACTCAAAAAAGGATGCTTTCCTTGAGATCCTTCAGGAGAGCAGTACTGCGCTGTCAGGATTCCCAGGGCATAACCTTGGTTACAGTGGTTTGCAGGGCTCTCCCCATACAAGTAATGGTGCTGATGAGCAAGACAACCTTCGCAGAATGGAAGTTGAGTGTGAGTCCGAGGATTCTCTTTCTAGTATGCTTCTGAAGGAAACTTCAGTTGCAGCACTGGAGCATTTGACACCAAAAGGGAGCAAGAGATCAGGGAAGTGTTCGCATATTGTTGTCCTGAAACCAGACCCTCGGAGGAAAAGTTTTCTGCCAAGCCAAGAAATTGAGCAGTTTGGTCAGTGGACTGGTACACAATGGCTGAAGCCCCCTCTCTGCAATGTATATAAGCAAGATTTCATGCATTCTACGACAACTAACAATGTTCAATTTCTAGAACCAGAAGGAGATACACCTGAACAGAAGGATAGAAAACAAACAGCTAAAAGAGGTAGCAGAAGGAAACCATCTGGGGATGAACACCACCTTGCAGTTGGCTGTCAAAGGGAAAAGGTAGCTTCTGCTTCTCATGATGAGACACTTTCAGTTTCTTCATCCACACATTCTGCTGGATCATCGGTGAGCAGAAAGGCCAGAAAGCACCTCTCTGAACGATGGCAATTGGCCAGCCAATCCAATGTGAAAAATTCAGTTCCTACATGTACAAGAACATTAGGTGAAATGCTTGAACTGACTGGTAGAGATGTAACAAAAGTAACCACCCACAAGAATTTGCCAGATCCAAACTCCAGTCGCAGTACTGCACAAGAGACGCCGGCCAGCCCCCTCGGTATTAGCAGTAAAGATGGTTGGAAGACGGGGATTTACTGTGAAGATGATTCAAGAGGTGGCACGGCAAGGAATTTTCCCAGGTCAAAGTCTCTCCCAGCCTCATCTACCACTGTTACAAAATTACAGGGAAGGAGGCGTTCTGCGCCTTCTCCTAACTTGCCAATTCTGAAAGATATATTGAATACACCCGCCGATGATTCTGGAAATGGACATATCAGGAAGAGATCACCAATCAGAAAAGCTAAGCAAAAAAATGGGCGAGTTATTGTTCATGTTGGAAAGGAAAATATGCTGGCTGAGAAAGAAATTTATGTAACTTCAGAGAAAACAAGACACAGCATCTGCACTTCTGATCTGCCCTGGGCAAGCAAGACACAGCATCCTCTTGATGTTACCCGGACCGAGGATCATGGAGCAATTGATTTGGTTATTCCACACGATGATGTGCTTAATTTCGGAGGTCAGATAGGGTGGACAGAGCAAAAGCTAGCAACATCACTACCAGAGCCAGAAGACATAACAATTCATAATCAAGACAAGATTGCATTTAAGGTACACCAAATATCACAACAATATTCTGTTATTATGTAATTTTCTGTTTTTCTGTTGTCAATGTGAGTTTGTCAAGTACATTATGCTCTGTTAAGAAATATTAAGTTTTGAACCTATTCCTATCGCCTCATTATCAAAAGTACAACATTTGGTTCCAGGAGGGGGAAAGCCAATTAATGGAGAGTAACATTTCTGAAATTGAGCACCAAGCAGTAAAGTCAACAGACACTTTAAGCTGTGAGAGTTACGAATGCTCGAGTCCAACTGCTTCACCGCAGCATAGTTCTGGAGAAGAAGCTGCTTATTCTGGAATCTTTAAAAGTGTCAATGATGGTATTCAAGGCAAGTATATCAAAACTAACTTGATTCTTCTGCACTTTATATGGTTTATGTTCAGATTTGTAATATCTTATTCCCATTTCTTCTCATATACACAGGACTTAGAGCGCAGCTTAAGATGCTGAAGATGGGTGACCAAATTGACACCTGCAGAGATGATTCAGATGCATTCTCGAGCGATGAGTGCAACGATATGGACATTTCAGATTGCCAGGTGAAGGAAGAGCAACTACCTGTATTTAAGGATGAGGAGGACAGGGACTGCAGTTATGTCCAGGAGATGCTTGGCACCGCGTGCGACTCTCCAGTCTACCCAGAAGAGTGGAAATTCAGCTCAGATGTTTTCCTATGGCTGGAAAGCAAGTACAGCAAGCTGCTCCTGTGGTCGAGGTCGGACAGGAAGCTTCTTTTCGATCTTGTAAACTCTATCTTAGCTGACATGACGGCTCTAGGAAGCAGCTTGCATTCAAAAGTCATGATGAACTCCTGGCCTGAAATGGATTGGAGAAAGTTGGCTGAAAATGTCTGGCAAAATGCACTACTCATGCGAAGGAGCTATCAGCCATTTGATTGGATAGTGTCCAAACCTTTGCCACTGGACAATCACCCTGAACTTGGTGTTTTCGGTACAGAGATTGCAGACATGATACACGACGACGTAGTAGAAGAAGGTTTGTGGCCGAACTTGTAGCTTATATCAGCTGAAAGTCTAGGAGTTGTTGAGATGCATGTTTGAGCAAGTAGTGTACATAGCCTGCTGCAAATCACTGGTTTGGCAAGATGGTTTACCATGTAGTAAGATTTGGGGGGGAGATTACTCCTTTTTGAACGTACGAACTGTAAGGTTGTTGGTGGGAAGACTTATACCCCTGTTGCTGAATTACCTCTTTATCTCAGCTAGCATGGCAACCTTTGCATAATTTTCCTTTAGTTTGATTCGAACTGAAAATTGGATGCTGCGCTTGCCTATTTGCAAGCCTGGATAGCCGAAAAGCCCTTTATTTCAATTTTTTGAAAAAACAGTATTTA
>QRDG01000005.1:7236-101095 GCA_012064385.1 Puccinellia tenuiflora
CGCAAAGGGCCAAGTGATGGGGATAGTCTTGAGTGCAGACGCCGGCATATGAATCTTGTTTGCAAATCTTGACATCCTTCACACTTCCGGACTATGTCCTCTGCCTGCTGCAGAGCACTCGGCCAGTAAAACCCATATCGGAATGCTTTGGCCACAATGGCTCGGGAAGAAGCGTGATGACCGCATTCTCCCTGATGGATATCTCGGAGGATCTTTTCTCCTTCTTCTGGTTCGACACACCGCTGGAGAACGGTGGTCACGCTTCTCTTGTATAACTCTCGGTTGATGATGGTGAAAGACTTGGATCGTCTCTGTATCTGCCTGGCCGAGATCTCATCACTCGGTAGGGTGCCATCCAACATAAATGTCATGATGGGTTGGGCCCATGTCGGTACCGGACGAGTTCCGAGTTCAGGCTCATCGACCTCCATGGCTTCAACCGACATAACGACACCCGACATAGGCTGACGAGTCCCCGAGTCCTCCCAAAGGATTCCCGAGTTCCGCCAAGCAGCTTTCCAATTTTCCAACTCTGTTCTTGAGTCCGACATAACACACGAGACATCCATGGGAGTCCCCGGGTCCTGCAGAGCAGTCCCCGAGTCCTGCGGCGCAGTCCCCGGGTTCAGCGGCTTGCTCCCGACGTCAACGTCCATCGGGACGACATCGGATTCCAGATTACCCGGGATGAATATTGAGTCTGACTCGGGTGAAGGCTTAATTGATGGCTTGTGAAGATGCTCCAGAGACACTCCGGGTGGAATGGCCTGTCGGTATGATCCGATCTTGGACAGCATGTCTGCACTTTCATTCTCGGTCCGCCGGATGTGATTGAACTCGCAGCCATCAAAGAACCCCGAGATCTTTTGGACATGGAACCGGTATGCCGCCATGTTGGCATCCAGGGCGTCCCAGTTGCCCGAGGTCTGCTGAATCACCAAATCCGAGTCACCATAACAGATTATTCGGCGAATCCCGATTTCCTTGGCCACCTTGAGTCCGTGGATCAATGCCTCATACTCGGCTACATTGTTGGATGCCGCGAAATGAACTTGCAGCACATATTTCAACTGGTCTCGCTTTGGCGAGGTGAGAACCACACCGGCACCCAGGCCTTCTTTTACCTTGGACCCGTCAAAGTGCATCCTCCAGTAATTGGAGTCCGGCAGAGATGGTTCATATTCCATCTCGGCCCAGTCCACAAGAAACTCGGCCACTGCTTGAGACTTGATGGTATCTCTTCTCGCGTATTGCGGCGCATATGCCGCCAACTCGATAGCCCACTTGGCTACTCGGCCACTTGCGTCTCGGTTGCCGATGATTTCCGAGATAGGAGCTGCACTCACCACGGTTATCGGGTGCTCCTGGAAGTAATGCTTCAATTTCTTGGCCGCCAGGTACACACCATAGGTCATTTTCTGGTAGTGTGGATAATTTTGTTTCGAGGTGGAGAGCACCTCACTCAGGTAATACACCGGCCTCTGCACGGTGGTTCCCCCTTCTTCTCGTTCTACCACCACAACGACGCTGACGACTCGGTTAGTAGCTGCAATGTAAAGCAACATGGGCTCTCGGTAATGGCGAAGCCAATATCGGCGCAGTAGCCAACACCTTTTTCAACTCATGGAATGCCGAGTCCGCTTGCGGGTCCAGCTAAATCTATCAGATTTTTTCATTAGCTGGTACAAAGGTAGAGCCCTTTCTCCCAACCGACCTAGAAACCGACTCAGGGAGCCAGGCAACCCGTGAATTTTTGGACATCTCGGAGGCATCTCGGTAGCCTCATATTTTCTATTGCCCGGATCTTAGTCGGATTTGCCTCGATACCTCGGCTTGACACGAGGAAACCGAGTAATTTGCCGGCCGGCACACCGAATGTACATTTATCCGGATTAAGTTTTAGTCGGAATTTTCGCAGGTTTGCGAATGTTTCTCTGAGATCATCTAACAGAGTATGCTTTTCTTTTGTTTTTATGACTATGTCATCGACATATACTTGCCACGTTTTTTCCTATCTGATCATGCAAACATTTCTGCATACAGCGCTGATACGTAGCGCTGGCATTTCTCAAACCAAAACACATGACCACGATAGCAATAAGCCCCGTACGGGGTGATAAAAGCAGTTTTTATTTGATCATCCGGGTTTAACGGGATCTGGTGAAAACCAGAGTAGGCATACACAAAAGACAACAGCTGACATCCGGCCGTGGAGTCGATCACTTGATCGATCCGAGGCAACGGGAACGGATCTTTCGGACAAGCCTTGTTCAGGTGGGTGTAGTCGATACACATGCGCCAGACAGTAGGCGCATTCGGTTCTTCCTTCTTTTCTCCACCAGGACCGGGTTAGCCAACCAGTCCGGGTACTTTACTTCCACGACGGCATTCGACGCGAGTAACTTGGCTAACTCGTCGCCCACCGCCTTCCTTCTTTCTTCGGCGAGACGCCGAGTCGGTTGCTTCACAGGCCTAGCATCTGGCCTGACATGCAGAGAGTGCTCAGCCAACTCCCTCGGAACACCCAGCAAGTCCTGACTGGACCATGCAAAGATATCCCGATTCTCACGGAGGAAGTTGATGAGCTCGCTTTCCTATTTCTTGTCCAACCCGGCACCGATGATGATGGAGCGTTCCGGGTTAGCCTCGTCGATGCCGACCTTCTTCGATTCCTTCGCCGCCTGGAAGGTTGCAGATTGCTGCGGGTTAGCCGCACTCGGCATACCGAGTTGAGACGCCTGGGCCAGAGCCACCACCCTCATGGATTCTCCTTTTCTCGGCGGCGATCACCAGTGATTCGGCCAGGGATGACCCGGCTGAGGCGCACTCCATGGAACGCTTGTAGTCTCCCGAGATGGTGATGACACCATTTGGACCCGGAAGCTTCATCTTCAGGTACGCCACATGAGTTGACGCCATGAACTTGGCGAGTGCCGGTCTGCCGAGTAAGGCATGATACGGGCTCTCGAGATCCACGACCTCGAACAGCAGACTCTCAGTCCGGCAGTTGCTTTTGTCACCAAAGGCGACATCAACCCAAATCGTGCCCATGGGTGCATGTGATACACCGGGCACAATGCCGTGAAAGGTGGTTCGGCTGGGCTGCATCATATTCTCGGTTATGCCGAGTTTCACCATGGTATCCCGGTACATGATGTTGATGCTGCTCCCGTTATCAACGAGGACCCGGGAAAACCTGACGTTGATGCTGGGCCCGACGAATGTCGGATCCAACACTAGAGCATAACCTCCTGGGTTGGGCATAACCCTTGGATGGTCCCTGACGCTCCAGCTGATCTCATCTTCGGACCAGTACATGAATTTCGGCACCGCCGGCATAACGGCATTTACTTCCATAGCACGCCTGTGCTGACTTTGCTTGTCGTTGGGTTCGGTCACAAAGACCATGTAACTCTGGTGGGCCTCTCGGTACTGATTTTGCCGACTCGGACCAGCGTTGCTGCCAGGGTAGTTGGAGTTGATGTTGGCCACTTGGTTGACATCTTCAGGCCTTGTCTGGGCGTTCACCGGGATAGCATTCGCACCCGTGAGTGATGCGGGTCGAGTTGCCGGGCCGGTGTTCTCCTGCGGGCGCCTGTTCCGGCTGCAGTTCCGGTTTGAGTGCTGAGCCGGTCTGCTGGGGTGCTTGGTGTGGTAGCTGCAGGGATCATTCGGCATCGTCCCACTGGGGCTAGCCCACTGCCTCTTGTCGCCGTTCCACGGCTTTCTCTCGCCATTCCACGGTCTTTTTTCGCCGTCCCACGGCCTCCTTCCTTCCGAGTTCTGGCCCCATATAGGACCGTCATTTTTCTGTCTCTGGCTGCTGCCGGCACCCATCTGATCTTGTCGATGGCAGCAACTTGGTCTGACCCATACCGGTAATCCGGCCTCTCTTCCCTTCTCTTTCCTCGTAATCCGAGCGATCACCTCGCCGACCCGATCTGTCTCTGTCGACCGGGGCCAGTAAGGGCTGTGTCGGATCACCGAGCGCATAACTGTCGGCAATTGACATTGTTTCGGCCAAGGTGGCCGGCATCTCCCTCTGGAGTCTCTGCCAAAGCATGGAGCCATGTCGGCATCCTGCGCAAACCAGGCAATGGCTTGTGACTCAATCACTCCGTCACAGGAGTTCCGGATCGTGCTCCACCGGGTTAGGTATTCCCGATCAGTTTCGTCTTCTCGCTGCCGACACATGGACAGCTGCTGAGGTCGATTCGGCCTCTTGTAAGTGCTGGAGAAGTTGCTAACAAAAGCATCGGAGAAGTCAAGCCAGCAGTCAATGCTGTCTCCTCCAGGTTGTTCAGCCAGATTCGGGCCGGTCCCTCTAGCATCTGCGGCACATACCGCACTGCCCATCTGCGACTTCCGCCGGCAATATGCACAGCGGGTGGACATAGTCTGTCAGCCAGTCCTCCGGCTTGTGCTGCCGTCATAGGTCTTTGCACCCCGGGGGAGCTGGAAATTCGGCACTGGTGCCTGCTTCATGATCCGGGTCCAAAACATGCAGGACCCGGTGGGCCTTGCTCCTCCAGCAGTTCAGACAGATAGATTCTGTCCAGCTTGTTCCGGACATCGTGTGCCGGCAACTGGCGAGTTCCCAGCCTTGCGCCGAGTGCACCCTCGGACGCCAACTCTCGGTATCTTGTGTACCCGGCCCGCTCCATGGCCGAGTAACCATCATCGTATCGGTCTGCGGCCGGCTCGGCGTACCCGCACCCGCTTGACGACGAGGTGGAATGGGTACCGGATACCGAGGTGGCTGACCTTGATTCGCCGGGATAACTTGGTTCTCTTCCTGCCGGCCCTGGGCGGGTCCTGACTTTCCCCGACCGGCATTGCCTTGCTCGGCTACTCTCTTTCCGGCATATGCCGGATCGTACGCTTGTATCTGCTTGTTCTTGCTAGAGTTCACACTCTGGCCCCTGCTCCTGCCGACATACGGCGAAGAGGCTGTCCCTTGGACACTCCTCCGGCTCCACCATCCGAGTGAAGGAACCGAGATCCACCCGCATCCGGGTTGGCCTTGCGATAGGCCTCGTTCTGTCGGTTAGCGACAGCCACCAACTCATTGACTCGTCCTGCTGCCTACTGCGAGCTTCACCGTTAAACCGGCCAACTCGGCTATGGCTGCCTCTGCCGCCCTAAGGTTCTTTCCGGGCGTGCTGTACCTCGGCTTTTCGGCCGACACATGACTAGCAGTTCTAGCAGATCTAGCTCTACCATCTCTAGCTATCTCTGCATTTAGGTCTCTACCTCGGGCACGCACCTCGTCGATTCGACTAACTGGGTTTGCTGGAGTAAAACCATGAGCCGAGTTATACTCACGCATTGATATGTCGAACTCCTGCCTGACTCGGGCCACCTCCTGGGCTTCTCGGAGTATCTCCTGGCGCTGCTGCTCCAACTCCGCCTGAGTCAGAGCAACATCTGCACCCGGTGCGACTGGTGTTGCCAGCTTCTGAATCGCGTCCTGAAGAGGACTCGGCGTCACCGGCACGCTGGATGTGCTGGCCTGTGCCGCACGGTTCTCCGGTTTCTCCAAGGGCGGACGCCCTGTTCTTGCCGACCTGGTGCCGGGGTCAGCCTCGCCCGCCACGGCTTTGCCGATACCGACACCCGGGGCGGTCATCATGACTTCCACGCAACTAGCGGGGCGAGCGGTATGCCGGCCGCGAGCTGCGCAGACTGCGGGTGGATCCGCTCCCAGCTGCACCCTTTCGGGGAACCTGCAAGGGACCTCGGTGGCGACGTAGACCGTGAGCGCGCCGAAGTCGATGAGGCATCCGTTCCGGGGCAGTGGCCTGCTGCCGAAACAGCCTGCGTTGTCGGTGATGACGTTGAGGGAGCCGAATCTGTGGACAAGGCCACAGACCACGCGCTCGCCCGACGCGATGATGGAACCCGTCCGGATGAAAACTCCAGCCAGCGCCGCTGCTCGCCCCACGGTGGGCGCCAACTGTCGTGGTGGTGTCACGGCAGATGCCATAGATGGCTTGATTTGTGGGGCCGATGGACGCTGGAGGCACCCGGGGAGGGCTTGCGCACACGAACACGCACACGAAGAACACAACTCAAACACACACACGGTTTTACCCAGGTTCGGGGCTCTCGTGAGGAGATAACACCCCTACTCCTGCCTATATGATCGATATATATGGACTATCACTGATTTACAAGCTTGCTCCTTGAGCTGTGATGGAAGAACAGCACGGTCTAGGCCACAACCGAGTCTCGGGGCCGCTCGTTGGTTCTCTACTGGCTACGAAGTAAAGGCTCAAGTGTATATGCGAGGCAAGTATCCGTGCCAGCGTCCCCGTAAGAGGAGCCCCTGGTGCTCCTTATAAAGGGAAGCCCAGGGCACAAGTTAGGGCTGACATCAGTGCTGGCGTAGTCCGGACTGTAGCCACGCCCGGTCCTCTGACCGCTTCCGTCACTGCGCCGTGGCATGTCCCCTCTGTCTCCTCCGACGCACTGCTCCCTGGTACCGCTTCGGTCAGCGGCATGGAGGTCAATCACTCTGGTCAAGTGGCCTCGTCCCATCGTGCAA
This sequence comes from Puccinellia tenuiflora, assembly GCA_012064385.1. Taxonomy (NCBI): domain Eukaryota; kingdom Viridiplantae; phylum Streptophyta; class Magnoliopsida; order Poales; family Poaceae; genus Puccinellia; species Puccinellia tenuiflora. The sequence goes on from QRDG01000005.1 coordinate 13,784, forward strand.
GTGGTTCTGCGTCCTGACCCGTGATTGTAGGGACAAGACCTGCGCCTTGACCATAGCCCGAGTAAGCTTCCTTATTCGGCACAGGCATGCCGAATCCCCTGTAACTCGGTTTCGCCTCCCCTGCATACAAGAAGAACAAAGAACGATCCGACATATAACTTGCGTGATCCGACATAACCATATGTCGGTTTAGTCATGACCCGGCCAGCTCCGAGTCAGCCGGTACAGTTATGTCGGTTTCAGTGATCCGGACAACTCCGAGTCAACACTTATATCGGCGTCTTGCCCCTATTCGGGGGTTGCCCCCCGACACTTTTGGAATATTAATATGGCCAGCAAAGGATTTACAAAGATCAACAACAATTTGAGAATCGAGCCCAAACTTAGTACTAAGCATATTAAAACGTTCAGTTTCCATGAAAGATTTAATGCAGTCATACTCATAATTTATACCTGATTCTTTACCTTTGTCGATCTCCCAATCTTCCGCATTGCGATAAATCCTTTCAATTAAATCCCATTTAGCATTAACTTCTTTGTTTGTAAAGGATCCAAGAGAAGAAGCATCACACATATCCTTATCATAGCGAGGCAGCCTCGCATAAAAATTGTTAACAATTATATCATTAGGAAGCTTATGATTGGGGCATTTAAGCATTAAAGATTTCAACCTCCCCCAAGTTTGAGCGATGCTTTCTCCTTCATGTGGCCAAAAGTTATAAATATAATTTCTATCTTGATGAATTTCATGAAGAGGATAAAATTTAGAATAAAAGAGAGACATAAGCTCTTTCCAATCCATCAAGTGAGAATTATCCAGAAGCATATACCAATCCATAGCTTTATCCTTTAGTGATATTGAGAATAATTTCCACATGATTACCTCTTTTGACATATCTGCAATCTTAAATAGCTCACACAGATCTTTAATATAAAGCAAATGATAACCTGAATGGATGGTTCCATCCCCTGCATAACGGTTACTCATAACATGATCAATAATTCCCATGGGTATTTTAAATGGATCAATTTCAGAGAGCGGAGGACTCTTATCCACTACAGGTGTGGTGGCAGAGTCGCTCCCAAACAGCATATTAAGTGAAGAGTGCTCCATAACGAAGCAAAGTAACAAGCAAAAATAAAAACAGCACTTACAATAAAAGAGTTCCTTACCAGTTCCACTTACCAATAGCGCTACACTCCCCGGCAACGGCGCCAGAAAAGAGTCTTGATGACCCACAAGTATAGGGGATCTATCGTAGTCCTTTCGATAAGTAAGAGTGTCGAACCCAACGAGGAGCAGAAGGTGTTGATAAGTAGTTTTCAGCAAGGTTTCACTGCAAGCACTAAAAGAGAAATGTTTTTGGAATTTTGATTTAAAGAACAAATGAAGAACAAGTAAATAAAAGAGTGCTACAATAATTGCAGCAAATAGACCAATACTTTTAAGCTCAAAGGACAGGCCGGTTGTGTTACTTATGAAGATTAAAACATTCTCGAGGACACATGGGATTCTGCCTAGCCAGTTTCATTGCACACCGGTGATTAACCTTCAATGTTTTGATGAAGTGCTGTGTGGGTGGGCCTATGCTAATGCACCGCCCTTACTTGGACAAATACATACTTGTGATTAAACCCCTTGCAAGCATCCGCAACTACAAGAAAGTAATTAGGATAAAAATCTAACCACAGCCTTAAACTCCGAGACCCTACGCTCCCTAGTGCACTAGTTCACAAATTGGGGTTTAGGTTTCTGTCACTCCTGCAACCCTACCATAAGCAAACTAAATACACCATGCATTCCCCTAGGCCCTTTGAAAGGTGAAGTATCATGTACTCGACGTTCACACGATACCACTAGAGGAATAACACCACAACATAAATCAAACCATTAAATATTACTCAACATTATGCAATTACTAGCAACTAGGCTTTCCCCATGTCCTCAAGAACCAAACGTACTACTCACAAGACATCATATAGATCATGATCAGAGGTGATATGAATAAGGGTAAGAATCTGATCGTAAAGATAATTCACCGATAAAACTCTCAAGCATCAACTACAAGTGGTAATCAATACCCGGGATACGATTCCAATGAACTAATAACAAAACAATGACGATTGCTACAGCGGGATGAGATGGGACGGTGACGGTGATGATGGTGCTGATGATGGAGATGGTGTTGATGATGATCCCGATGATGCTTGGCGTGATGGCGATGACGATGGCGGCGATTCCCCCCTCCGGGAGGGAAATTCCCCGGCAGATTTCTCCCTACCGGAGCTCTTCTTCTCTCTGTCTGGTTTCCGCCTCGTGGAGGCGGCGGAAAAATTCCTCTTCGATGCCCCTGATGTTTTTAGGTCAAGGGTCAATAATACGCCGAAGGAACCACAGGGACCAGGGGCGGGCCCCTGCCGCGGCCAAGGGTGGGCCCGCGGGTGCAGGCCGCCCCTGCCCCTGGTTGCTCGCCTCTTCGCCCCCTTCTGGCTCCATGACTTATTTCCCGAAATATTGCGCTCTGAATTTTCCTGGAAATTTTGGGGCTTCCGAAGTCAGGTGTCTTGACAGGTACTTTTCCAGCTGATTCCAGGCTCCGGCGGATGCATCTCCAATAATTGCCAAACATGCAAAATGGGATAAAATAACATAAGTATTGCATCATAATATGAAATATATCAATGAATAAAGATAAATTATGATGTAAAATAGTGATGCAAAATGGACGTATCACTCAACTGCTAAGGCTTATAAATATTCTTTGGCTCCCCTTGTGTCGAATCAATAAATTTGGGTTTTACTTCCCTCGAAGACTGTTGCGACCCCCTACACTTGTGGGTCATCACCAATTGCCTCATCGTATATTTGAAGTACATCATTTCATATACTTACACTACTTGATGAAAATCATACTATCATGAGCAGACAAAAGATGTAATATCTATGGAGATCTGTTACAACCGCACTCCTCTGCCCACACAGCCTGTGTTATAATGGTGCAACAACTCCGTTAAATCTTCTCCGAAAGCATAAACAAGTTAGGTTGAAAGGACAAGGATGTCGCCTAGAGGGGGGTGAATAGGCGATTTAAAACTTTTACGATTATGGCTTGATAAATGCGGAATAAAACTAGCGTTTAATTTATCAAGCACAGAAAAACTAATATACTAGGTTCACCTATGTGCATCAACAACTTATGCTAAGCAAGATAACAACAAGGAGATAGCAAGATATATTACTTCAAGCACGAAGGCTATCACAATGTAAATTGCATAAGTAAAGAGCTCGGGTATAGAAATAACCGAGGCACACGGAGACGAAGATGTAATCCCGAGTTCCTCCTTTTGAGGGGAGTACGTCTCGTTGGAGGGGTGTGAGCTCGCCACAACATGCCTACTCAACGCCACAAAGGCCTCACCCTATTCTCCGATGAACCACACCACAAAGGTTTGGTTCACCTTCCACTATCGGAATCCTTCGAGGCAGAATCCGGAGCCTTTACACCACTAAGCTTAGGGCACGCATCCACAACCGAATTGGAGGCTCCCAAGAATCACCACAAAGCCGTCTAGGGTCCAAAGACCCAAGAGTAACAAGCTCACAACCTTCACTTCCACCAATCTTCGTGGAGAGTGCAAACCGATGCACCAAATGCAATGGCAAGAGCACAAGTGCTCAAATCCTTCACTCTCAAATTCCAACAAAGCAACAAATGCTTATGGGGGAATAAGAGAGGAAGAACAAAGAGGAGAACCACAAAAGAACTCCAAGAACTAGATCCACTAGGTTCCCCTCACTTAGAGGAGAGATTGATTGGTGGAAATATGGATCTAGATCTCCTCTCACTTTTCCCTCAAAGAAATGCAAGAATCATGGGAGGGATTGAGAGGGGGGGAAAGCTTTTCAAGGTCAACAATGGTGGGGAAGAGAGGGGAAAACGTGCTGGTAGAAGGTCTTAACCCATTGGGGAAGAAGGGGGGCCTTTTATAGGTCCCCACAAAAAAGAGCCATTGCAAACTGCTTACACCGGAGACTCCGGTCCTAGGGCGGAGACTCCGGTGCAACTCCTGACCAGGGACCAGTACCGTGCCACGTTTTGGACGAAAAATAAACTGCGCAGACCGGAGCCTCCGGTCTAGGGCCGGAGACTCCGGCCTACAGAAAAACTACAGAAACATCAACACGAAAACGAAGATATCTTTATCATCCGAACTCCGTTTTCGATGTTCTTGGGCTCGTTGGAATCGCAACGAAAAGCTCTACAAGAATATACAGAGAAACATCATAGTCCAACAAGGATAATAAAACCAAATGTAGAAAGGTAAAACCTTTGTATAGAGATCAACCGGTAAATCCTCCAACATAAAGAACCTAACAAGTTTTTCATCCGGACTTCGTTTTCTATGATCTTAGGCTTGTTTCGAAGATAATCGTAAGCCCTATAATATCATGCATATACACATCATAGTCAATCATGTGAGGAGGAAACCACAAGAAAAGAGTTTGACCTCTCTTAGAAGAGACAAACCAATAAAACCTCCAATATCCAAAATGCAAGAAGATATTCATGAAATCCGTTTTTGATGAACTAGAGCTTGGTATGAAGATGAACACGAGCTCGAAATCCTCACATGGATAAAATCCAAATAACAACCAAGAAAAGAAAGATGATATGCCAAGAATGCAAAGGTTTGAGCTCTCTACAAAGATGCGATCAATTTACTCACTTGAGAGCCCCTCTTGATAGTAAGACATCTATCCTATAACCCGGTCTCTCAACTAACATCATGAGACCGGTAAAGTAGAAAACCTATCAAGATCATACCTTTTCCTTGCGCATAATCCACTTGAGCTTGATGTTGATGATCTTAGCCTTCTCAAGTTGGACCACATTTCTTGATTGCGCTCCGCTTGGTGAAGACACACATATTGCTCCCCCATACACCAATATGAGAGAGGCACTCTTCGTTAAATCTTCACTTGGCCATTAACGATGACGATCACCATGTGACGCCATCCTCCATGAGCTACAAAGAATCTTCCTCTTGATTCATGCTCATAGAGAAATACCTAATCCCACATAGAGATACCGAGCACATAGATCATGAGTTAGTTCACAAGGCTATATTGGACAATTGCTTATCATACCATGAGATCATACGATCCCTCATGCTACATCACTAGCCTTGCGTGTTGATCAACTCGCACTTAGCCTTGATCAACATATAATCTTCTTCCCTTAGCCTTGACTCCAACATATGGAGACCAACCATTGCTTATGGACATAACCTACAAGTATAGCTCAATACACACATTAGTCCATAGAGATTGTCATTAATTACCAAAACCACACATGGGGGCAACCATGCTCTTTCAAAGGTGACACTTTGTCTAATTCCTCGTGAAGGGAAAAAAGGTTCAAGAAAACTACATTCACCTTAACTAAAAACCTGATAGTAGATACACATCCCGTATCAGCTGAACCAACCGCATAGGAAAACCTAACCTCAACACCGTAACTTCAATGAAAGGCCACTACACACGGTCATACGTGACTGCACATTGGACCTTCTTTCATTTCTTCTTCCTTTTCATAAAATCGATACGTTCAGAAGCCACCAAAGCCTTATCTGTCAGACATCTTGGCATCATCTTATTTGCAATCTCTCTATTGCAATCTTATAGATAACATCGCATAAAGAAATTAGGAAATTCACAACGGCTCCCGAGCTCATATGCTCATGGCCGATTTGGAAATTAAAAAATCTCAACAAATTCTAAAAAAAGTGGCAACAAATACATGAAAGTGTTCCACACACGTGCAAAGTTTCTTGATGAAATGAGTTTGTGATTCTCTATGCGAAAAGTAAATAAATCAATGGCTAACATGGGATTTATAAAAAGTTTTATAGCAATGATTTTTTTCCACAACACATCACAAATGTCATTTCATCAGGAAACTTTGCGCGTATTCAGAAAAGTTGTATATATTTGCTACCACTTTTTTAATAATTTCTTGACATATTTTACTACAGTTTTTTTTTGAATTTTCTACTCTGACTTGAACATATGAGCTCGGGAGCTAAACTGCATCTCAAAGAAATCAGTCTATATTGTACTACCTCCGCCACAAAATAATGTCATATATTTCTCTAAATACGGATGTATCTAAACGTGTTTCGCGTCTAGAACTCTAGATATATTCATATTTAGAAAAAATGTGACGAAAGGAGCAGTACTGTTTAATTGATAGGGGATTCCGTAGCTTGGGAACAAGAGAGATCACCGTGCGTCCGTGTCATTGTTTAATGTGTACAGTACATCTTTTTTTGACCTGTAACGTGTGCAATTTTTCCGTGCACACGATGACACGAGGGTTTGATTTGTACAAGGTCTGCTGAATCGCCCTTCTCACAACCACAGGCCCACAGCCCTCCACCAGGTCTCTCCGCCCCTCGCACATTTCGTCGAACACCTGCTCCTCCATCACGCCCTGCACCTCTGCAATCGCTATCCCTAAAGGCCTAAACCCTAGTCCTTCCGCCCGCCACTATTACTCCATCATCCACGCGGGCGATGCGGAAGAGATAGCATCCGATCCGTTCATGGCGTGTTGCTGCCTCCGCGCCGCCGCGGCTCCCCGCCTCCTCTTCCGTGCCGGCGCGCGGCGCCTCCCGCTGCCGCTCGCCGTTTCCCGGAAGGTACGTGTTCTGGCCCCTTCTCTGGTACCTCACGTCCTCCTCCTCTCACAGTTTGATGGCTTGGGGATTGAAGAGTGCCCGGGAGAGAGAAAATTTGTGGAATACCAACATTAACTAGCCCTAGTGGTGAAGGCTTCGGTGGCCATTTCGTTGTTACTTGTACTGCATTGCCTCTGGATAAAGTTTAGTGTAATTCAGTGGGGCACGTTCCTGTAGTTCTGTTGAAAATTGGATTGCTCAACCCATTTTTCGCTTCGAAATGGCAGCAATTCAAGTGGTTCGTAACCTTAATGTTTTTTTTAATAATGTGAGTACCAATTAATTACTGCTCCTATGCTTTTTTCGATATATTAGGGGTTTTCGAAGCAGTCACTCTCGCCAGCTGCTGATTCGATCGAGAGTTTTCAAGGACCATCTGTGGAGCATGCCCCGAGGATTCCATTGTATGGTGACAGCATGCCCTCAGGTGTCTCGACCATATTAACTAATCCTGGGGAGAATGTTGCCCCTGCTGATCCTTCAAAGAGTAGAATAATGCTTGTTGATGGAACCTCGGTGATGTACAGATCCTACTACAAGATATTAGGTCAGTGTTCCCCTTATGCACTGATGTATTGGTACTCATTGTCATTATGTCTTGAGAATCACCTCTTGGGGGTGTGTGGAGTTGTGGGTGTACTGTACGACTCCACCCTTCAGGGTTTATCATGGTGTTCAGTTCTAGAAGCACCCTTGATTGTGTGTGTTCCTTGTAATCACAAAAAATGAATTATCTCGGAGCATGTATTTAAACCAGCACTTCCGATGGCAAAGGAAATGTTGGAACTCAACTTTGATATGGAACTGTTGGACTTAGTTTTACTTTGGCATGCAGAATCCTGTTGTTATCCTAGGCACGAAATAGAGGGGTAAAAGAAATATTACATATGTCCACACATGCAATCTCGAGCTCATTACTATATGGCACGGCACTTTTTGCCAATTTCATTTACCCGTAATATAGGAATCTTTTTCACAGATTGTTGGTTTAGCTACTCAGCTGCTGTATTGCCTACCCTGTGATGTGCACACCCGTTATCTTCTACTCTTTCTCTCTGGTTGAACTGTGTGCTATGCATGGACAGAAACTCTTAAGTAGCACTGCAGCAGAACATTTGATAACTGATGCCAGCAGTTATTTTATTCTGTAATCCTATCAGATAGCCGTGCTAATTGGTCAATCCATCCAAAAAATAAATATTGCGAAACCACCTGAATTTTGCTCCAGGCCTAAAATAAATTGATGTTCACAAAAGAAAAGGCACCAAAAGTTCTGCTGATTTCTAAGTATGTTCCCAGTAGCACAATGTGTCACATTATTTGTATCTTTCAGACCCATTTTCGTTAGAGTAAATTCGCGAATCTACATGCTCGTTTACAAATTATCACAAGATGACAACACTACGATTCCTTAAAGACCAATTTTGCAGTACATATTTAAAGACCAATTGTAATATAAAACCACAGGCTAATCTTTAGATATGTGGAATCGATTCTCAGATATGTTGTTTTGGCAAAATTTGAAGTTTTGTGAAATTTCCTCTTTCCCATTGCTCTTTTTCAGTGTTGTAATCAACAACTCATATATTCTTTTTCTATGGATGTAGCACAGCTGCAACATGGACAGTTGGAGCATGCTGATGGAAATGGGGATTGGGTTTTAACTATATTCAAAGCTCTGTCACTGGTGAGTAGGACTTGTTTGTAGCTTTTAAATGACATCCTCGATGTTAATGAACTCAAATTTGTCCGCAATTGATGTTGCATATATTCATGTAATGTTTGTCTGAAATACAATCTGCTTAAGCAATTCCGTTTCTTCATTTGCATTTTTACTTATTATGTAATGAACACAGTAAACAAATGTACTTTATTTTCGTTGTAAACAATTTTCTGACCGTCCACTAGACACTACTAACTGGACAAGTAGGAATTTGGGAGAAGTGAAAGAATACGGAAAGTGAGAAAAGTTGACAAATTTTTGGTCTTAAGATATGTTTTCAGTCAGTGGCAGTGGCGTAGCTTAGTGTGGGCCATCCTGGGCCATGCCCCCCCACCAAACTAAAAAAATTCCTTTGCCTAGTGCCTAATATTTGACAGTATTTAGGCCAGATTTGAAAAAAATACATTTTATTAGCCTCCTCAACTATGTTGAATCCTTATTTAGCCCCCTCTTAAATTTGGTTGAAGCTCCGCCTCTCAGTGGCACAATATATTTGGAGGTTTAGTGCAAAATTTGTTCCAACATGCTTGTCTTCAATGATATTTTACTGATGAACTCTAATTGACAGACAATAGGATGGTTCTTCACCAAGTTTTTTTAGTAGGCATACCTGACCATTAAGATGAGCCTTTAGGGTCAAGTTTTGAAAAACACATTTTCCTGTACATATCTGCCTATTTCATCATCAACCATAAAAGTTTTTCCTCAGTTGATATTAGTCTCTTCTGGGTCTATATGGAACCACAACATGTCATATGATGTTTACTGTGGCTTTAAAGAAAACGATCTATACTTCTGTGGTTTAATCATTAATGGATTAACCTTTTCCTGCTATTTCAAGTACCAAACTTTATATTGACATTGTATAACTGTTTTCTTTGTAATAGCTGTTTAATAATTGATAACATTTGACCCTTTGCCGTGGTTTTTAAATATACCGACTTTTCTCTGCAGCTTCTTGACATGTTGGAGTTCATTCCATCTCATGTTGCGGTATGTCATTTTATTCTAACATGGATTCTACTGGCATCACTTTATTTAATTTTGTATTTTCATTGTCAAAACTACATTCTGGTCATCCATATGCACGAGCTTTTCTTGTTGGTAACTGTTTGCCAATTTATGTGCAAATGTATGTTATCCTTAGTCTAATTCCCATTGAAATGAAATATATAGGAGCCAACTCTATGTAACCTTGCACATTTGTAGCATACTCATTATTTCAACATTTTGGTTTTTAAGCATCATTTGGCACTTTCCAAACTGTGCTGTAAATACTAAGAAGTGATTACAACATTACAGAAACTACACTGTTTCTGTCTATGTTCCTGTATTTGTTTCCTCTTAGCCCCTTGATCCCTTATGTTGCTTTAAACTCATTTGCAGGTGGTGTTTGACCATGATGGTGAGCTTGTCTGCATGTCTCCCTGGGATAATCCCCATATTTATTGAGTAAACTCATTATTCAATGTTTAACCCTGCACTAGTTCCTTTTACTCAGTTTCTTGCTAGCATTATTGATACGTCCACTTAATATAATGTCAATTTGCATAGTTCTCAACTGTCAAAATATTAACTTCAGTTACTGTTCTCTCCCAGTCTCTGTCTTACATACTACTTGTATTTGGTCATGCAACCCAAGTTCATCTTTCCTGACATGTAACTTTCTTTCGAAGTTCATCTTCCCTGCTCATGGTTTAATCCTCTTATCTGATTCACTTTTAATTGTTGAGCCAAACAAAGTGGTATTTTGCTCACTTTCTTTTCACATCTATGATCTATCTCTGCTATGTTGAAATGTACTGTGAATGGTTTGTTTCTGCACACGGTGGGAAACGATATGATATTTATGCACCGTTGTGATGGTGCAAATCCATACAAATATTACCGACGTACTGTTATCACATGAGTTAATGTAACTCAATTGAACATGTTTGGCATAATTTGAAATTAATATCTTTATTGCGTGGCCTTGCGGGGTTAGTTTATCTGTTTGGGTTTCTTCTGAAAAGTGTATATCCCCTCGTTTAGTAGTTTGTGAAAAGAAACCAAATGCCCATGATCTGCAAATTCAAACTAATACATCTCATTATATAGTTCTTAAAGTAATAAATAAGTGTCCGAACTTTTCTTTTCAGGAGTCCCATATGGTAAATATACGCCCTTGCCATCCAAAGAATGTCACATGTCAAAAGGTAAGAGTGGAGATAAACTCAAGTAACTTAATGGAATTATGGGAGATGGTAATCTGAGGCTCTCTCATCTTGATGAGTCAGAGAGTTTAGGCTGATCCAAATTCTTATGCAATGGATGGCCTGGAAAAGTGTAAAATGGTAGGAGCGATAAAATATGAGTTACCTAAGACTCCATCTTACACTTCTTCCAGCTTTTTCATCTATAATAAATTAGTTTTTGTTCTTCTTGTTCTCGTTCAAATCCTCCTTCTTTTGGCCTAGGGCTGCGTGGATCAAATAGTTTCAAAGAAGTAGTGTAGGATTCCAATAGAAGATAAAATTTTCCCTATAGAAACCAGAGGGTTCAAAATAATGAACCCTAAAAAATTCCTATGGATTGATTTCCTAGACTCCGATTCCATTGGATTCACAGCAAGTGGTTTGACCTCTTGAAATTTCATGTAATCTGAGACCTTGCCTCTTAGGAGGATTGTAAACAAACACTCTATCTTTTCAAATGCAATGAAACACAAAGAATCCTTTGCGTTTTCTCAAAAAAAAAAGACCTCTTGAATTTTTTCCTTTGTGTCTATGAAAACTATGACATGCATCCAATCACTGTAGGCTCCTAACATGGCATGACATCCTATTCCAACGTTTTACAAATCCTGCATTGGAGAGAGGCCCTAATAGGCAATTAGTATATTGGGAGCAAAGTAACATAGGACAGAACCACATTCCATACTCATGTTGTGTGTAACAGGAGACTCTGGCTCATCTGTATTAGCTGTGGTCCTTCTGAAGTCTGGATATGCGTTGTTTATTTCTAGCCTCCTGGGTTTAGATCTAAATCGTGACATTTATCTACTATACTCTATGGATTTAGATCTATAGAAACATGATACTACTTTCTTTGCATTTTCCTAGGAATGACTTTTCGACATATGTTATACCCTGCTTACAAGAGCAACCGCACCTCAACACCAGACACCATTGTTCAGGGCATGCAATACTTGAAGGCATCTATCAAAGCAATGTCAATTAAAGTAATCGAGGTAAAAATATTAGCAGATGTACATGTGGCTTTGAAGATATTATTTATTATCTATTGATATCAGGTTTGTCAAAATTATTACTGTAGGTTCCAGGTGTTGAAGCTGATGATACTATTGGTACACTAGCTCTCAACAGTGTGTCTGCAGGCTACAAGGTAAAAACACTTTTGTCATGAACTATTCCTCTAATACTATTATTGACCGTTCGTAGTCTCATATCCAGTTAGCTGTCGAATGTGATGTTTAACTATAGACTCGCTGTATTCTCTTTTTTTTGTTGCAAAGTTTACTGGAGTTGTGATATCGATGGAATAATAAAGATTTACCATTCTTACTTGGAAAATGAAACAACTAGGCAGCCCCTGAGGTTAAAGGCTGATAAAATTTGATTTTATTGAAGTCTGTTGGATTTGGTATCTTCTTGTGTACACTGGGTCTTATCTATGGCTAATGTCTTTGTGTCTCAATATGCCTGGTCCTCTTCTGAAGGTACGGGTTGTCTCTCCTGATAAAGACTTCTTCCAAATTTTGTCACCTTCTCTACGTTTGCTGAGGATTTCTCCACGTGGTTCTGGGTCAGTGTAATTGGTTTTTACCTCTCTTATTAAGTGTTGCTGGAAATGTTCAAAGAGTTAATTCTCATGATTTTGACATGTTCTCTTTTTTTTTTTCTGAACAAACAGGATGGTTTCATTTGGAGTTGAAGACTTCGTGAAGAGATATGGAGCACTAAAGCCATCACAGTTTGTCGATGTCGTTGCACTTTCGGGTGACAAAGCTGATAATATACCAGGTATTTTCTGTATTGTTGTGTCTTTTGATGCTATTCTAGCTAGTGTAAATAAAACTGTTCCTAGTAGTTTGCATTATAACCTGGCCCAACTGTATAGGAGTGAGTTAGGCATGTATTGTTTTACTTGAAAGGTAGATCTCTCTCTACCTTACAAATGCATTAAAAACTTGAGTACATGAGGAAAACAGGCAGAGACTTTCTGAGTTAGACAGTTTTGGTTGAGTGGGTTGCACGGGTTCAACGGTTTCTGGGTTGTGTGGCCTGTGGGTGAGGTGGGCTGCTTTTGGCAGGTAAGCTAGCTAGAGAGAAGTTGTTGTGATGTTGCCACCCTTCTGCTTCACTGAAACCAAAGAAATCAAGTAGCACCGCCTACATTGGAGTCCATGGCTACGACTGATCTCCAAACGCCTTCTGAGCAGACTGCCTTCACTCCTATTTAGCTCTGCCTCCATCTTGCAGCCCCACCGTTTCCCTCCAATCTCTTTCCACTTCTCATGGCCCTAAATCTAACTCGCCGCTTTCGGCCCCAAAGTCTTCAACACCTCAGTGAGCTCTCCGCTTTTGTTGTCTATCTAGTGCTCTTAAGCTTTGCACGACGCCATCCACCTCGGTATGGACTCCATACTGATTACGTGTCAACTTCCCAAACCTCAGCCATGCATGCTTTGACTTGCTGGCTTCAGCCTTGGTCTGATTGACTACACTGACTGGCCGCAGCTACACACCTGTGCGTTGGTCGCCGCTGTCGCCGAACACGTCCACGTGCTAGGTAAACCATCCCGGCATCCTCAATTATTCTCTGCCCTTTCTAGCCGTCTCCTTCCCTGATTCTCATCAGTTAGGTGCTTTGTACAAAACCTTAATCCGCCAACTGCAACAGAGTTTGGTTTGGGTTGGTTCGTCGGTTGATTGATTTGGGACTGATTCGTGAACAGCCATGAATCTGGCATCCATTCTCCTTTATGTTTTTACCTGTTTCTCTCTCAATTGGTAAATGATTCATATAATTCTCAAATATACCCTGCACACAGCACACGGGTGGCCACATGAGTTCAGGGTTTGTGTATTTATGCATTTTAAAAATTTCTCTAAAAAAAAAATCATAGATCTACATCATGTTAAAACTTGTGCACCTGCAAAATTTCATACAGAAATACGATCAAATTTGTCCTGTACAGAAAGGGAAAGTGGTTGCCGTTCAGCATATAAGTCGTACATTTTTTTTGTGTGCAGGGCACATTTGATCATGTTTTATTTTTTACAATTTTTGGTAGGTAGCATGATGCACATCTATGGGTTTATGGATAATTTTTTAAAATGCATAATTAGGTAAACCCTAAACTGAAGCACCCACCCTCAATATGAATACATCATGATGACAAACTGACAATATTAAGATATTAAATCAAATACATATTTTGTGCATAGTGTTTTTTTACTGTAACCTGTCTTTGATGGAGAAATGCCAGTTGCATGATCTACTAGAAATAACAGTTTCTTTTCTATTACTGTTTCATTTGGGAATACCATTTATGAACTGACCATATAAGTTATGAACCGTATAAGTCTACTTAACCTTTTTATCACCCACTCCCCACTCCCCAAAAAAGGGTTTAGTTAATCTTTTTCGGCATGTGACAATTTGTATGTGACGAAGGACAGATATGTTACCACACAAAGTTGGCTATTCATTCATGCAATTCAAATTCATGATCTAATTTTCACTGTGGGGGCACCTATTGACTGTTGTATGGCTGGCCATTTTCTTTTTCAGGAGTTGAAGGAATTGGAGATGTTAATGCAGTAAAACTAATAATTAAGTTTGGTATGTTCATCTTTTCAAACTGTTTTTGCCAGGAAGACTTACTAGATCTGTATGAATCACCTGAGCACTGTAGCATGTAGGATGTTGCTTCCATTTAAGTTTCAGCTTGTCGCAAACTGATGGAGCTAAGGCCGCATTCTGATGCAATAAAAGAGGGTGTGCATACACACAGAGTTGAAAAACATACTGATTCCATTACTAATTCACCAGTCTTGGTTGATTTACTGTGTTGAGTTTCTGAAAGTATCAAATGGCATTATCAGCAATCCTGATTATAAATTGTCCTTTCGCTGGAACTTGAATAGGTTCCCTGGAGAATCTGTTGAGATCTGTGAATGAAGTTGAGGACGAGCGAATCAAACAGGTAAAGCAGACCATTCTAACCTTGCAGATTGTAACAACGCTAAAATGACATGTGAATTTTAAATATGTTACCATTGTCTTGATTATCGATTGCATTTTTCTCTGTACAGTATTATCTTAGTGTTTCTCAAATGGTTGAGTAATTTGTTCCAGTAGAGTTCTCCCCTACTGCTCCCATAAAGAAAAGATTGAGTTCTGTTGATTGTGGTCCTTTACAGGCTTTGATATCTCAATCGGAACAGGCGTTACTTTGCAAAAGCCTGGTATTTTCTTTCTAACAGTCTTCTTTCATGAGTCCTGAATTATGTCATCTTTGGGCAACTTCTTTTATTCCTCAACGAAACTCTTTTGATTGAAGTTATTCTTATCATAGGCCATATTACGCTGTGACCTTCCACCGTATATGGTTCCTTTCAAGACCCCCGACCTTGTATTTCAGAGGCCAAAGGTGACTTAAAGCTGCAGCACCATATACCACTAAATCCTTCTCATTTTGTGCTTCTGCTTCCTGCTTACGCTGCTATTCTGCTTCAGGATGACGGAGCCAAATTCATAAACCTCTTGCGAGCTTTGGAAGCGTATGCAGAAGGATCCTCAGCAGATCAAATCATCAGGAGAGCATTGTATCTTTGGAACAAACTTGAATCATGACAATGTCAGATGTTTTCAATGGGGAACGGCAAGAATATTGGTGTCTAAACAATGCCATCGCCTTGTTTCTGCCCAGGGAGCACTCGGCCATATCCGAAATGGAACACATTTTGAGCTGCATTGAGGCGCACAAGGAAAATACGGTGGTGCCAGTTTAGACAACTGATATTACGAAACTAACCATAGTTAGCTCTGTAGATAAATTACATCATCGGTAACGCAAACTGTTGAACCAGATTTTTTTTTGTATTACTGATTAAGGGGGGTCAGAAAGAAGCAAAGTGGTTGGTTCTTTCATCATTCGATTCAGTTCAACTTTTGCGGTTTTCTTTGTCTAGCGGTGATTTTTTTCTTATGGACAGGGCTTGTTTCAGAACCAAAAGTCTATTGAGTTCCTTGCAGCCGATGACATTATCTATACAGGTCATCTAGTGAAACACCAACATTGCCAGGCCCAATAAAATACCAAACCATACAAGCTGCTGCATGCCGGCATAACTTCTCAGCGCTGTGGCCCCTGCCGGCTCGTAGCACGAGCTGCTCTGCTGCACCTGCTGCGTGCTCCCCGGCACGCCGCCTGTGGTCACGCAGAACCCCGTCGGCGTCATACCCCTCCCCGGCTGCGTCGCACCCTGCAAAATAATCCATCAACGAGCATCAGCACAGTCCATTCCGTCGAAATGAAGTTGCAGACTAGGCAAGCACCAATCTCAACGAACCTGTGACGGAGCTGGAGTAAGACCGATCTGGCCGGACGTGCTGGTGGGAGCAGTGCCGCTGCCTTTGACGAGCCCGATGTCGTAGTTGGCCGTGAGGTCGGCCTGGTACAGCCCGAACGACCTCTCCGACGCCGGCCCGGGCTTGAGGTCCTCGTCGTAGAGCGCGAAGATGTACGTGTCCACCGACTTGCCGGGCGTCCGTGGCGTGCCCACCTCCGACTTGAGGTGCGCAACGAGGTTGCCGTTGTACGCCTTGGCGTTGTCCGGCGTGGCGCCGGCCTCGTCGGCGTCCCCCTTGTACGGCCACCCGGTCTCGGCGATGACGATGTCCACGTCCGTGTAACCCCTGGCGTCCAGCGCCGCGCGGATGGCGTCCAGCTGGGCGTCGAACATGTTCATGTAGGTGAGCCCCGACGCGGCGTCCACGCGGCCCGGGTTGGGCTGGAACAGGCAGAAGGCCAGCGTCTCCTCCCGCGTGTCGGAGATGTACGCGAAGTACGGGTACGGGTTGATCATGAACGGCCCGCCGTTCTGGTGCAGGAACTCCAGCACCGGGTCCAGGCTGCCGGCGAGGTCCTCGTGGAACGCGCCGGACGACGGCGGGTCCGACGACGCCAGCACCGCCATCGAGTGCACCGTCGAGATCTTGGTGGTCGACCCGGCGGGGAGTGCGGCGAGGAGGTTCTGCATGGCGGGGAGGAGCTGGGGGCCCAGCGTGGGATCGCCGGAGTTGAGGAGCTCGTTACCGACGGAGATGGCGGAGACGGACACCGTGGTGGGGATGTTCGCGGCGGCCCAGGACGCGGCGGCGGCCGGGGAGGAGGCGAGGCTTGGGACGTCGGAGTTTGGGACGCCCAGGAGGATGGAGATGTCGGAGCCCGCCAGCGCGGCCACGAGGTCCGGCTGTGGCTCGTACAGGCGGAGCTTGCCTATGGACGTCGACGTCAGGAGGCTGGCCGTCGACGCCGCTGGCGGGAGGTTGTCGGCGATCGTCCCGTAGTTGACTCCGACGAATGACTGCGACGCTGCAAACATGTGAAATTAATCGTGGAAATAGGCAGTTAGACTTGTAATTTTTTATAGCAAAAGATATACGGATTTGCTAATTGGCGCCTGATTTTTTCTTATGTCTCAGTCATCCACAAAAATGTGCATGAGTTGCACTTTTTTGGGAGAAATGTGCAATTGCAGTTTTCTGCTAGAAAAGTGCAACTCGTTCGAGTTGCACTGTTTTTTGAATTGCAGTTGCACTTTTCTATGTGATTGAGACTTAAAAAATTCTCAGTCAACTGAGACATAGGCAAACCCATATACGCATTTGTGTCTTAAAACAGAAATAAGTAAACACCACCGTTGACTGTACTTTTCATTCACCAGTAAACATCATTTGTGCAATTGTGTCTTAAATCGTTAAGTATATGACATATTTTTGCAAAATTCATAGGATGTCATTTCCTATAGTATGCCACATATCCATAAATTAGTGTTTTTTGTTGAAAAGCGGTGTATCTCATTCTGCATCAGCTGATGCATATAGTCATACTTATGGTAAAAAACTATCATCCAATTTATTACATCACAAAGTAAGTGTCAAAACAAAAAACAACCATCTAAAGGCATGTATAATGGTAGAGAATACACATCTTCCCCGTAGTCATCCACATCATCAAGAGAGGGTAATAGGTATAATTCGTACAATGCATTATCTCTTATTATCATTTGTAACTATTAAATGATAATTAATTATATTTTAGTATGAAATCGTGTTTGTATGGAAAGACACGTGGTAAGAAAATAGCCTTCTCTTATTTAGCAAGAGATCGTCTCTTAGCTAAGAGAATACAACTTTCTCTTTCTTCATTCTCGCTTCTCCAACTAAGCAAAAAATCAATATGGCAACTCTAGGAGAAGGCCGACAATCACCCCATCTTACATGCCCTAAGCAACATATGACATATATGCATTTATGAAATCTATGAGAGAATCGCCATCCACCCTGGTTCAAGAAATCCAATGGACAATCATCCAGCAACAAATGAGTTTCTTGATTTTTTTTCTTAACCCACTTATAATTTTTACATTAGAGATTTTTTAGTTGTAAGCGGGGCTGCAACTAAGAAAAATATTCCGAACCGTTTGATTTTCTTTGTGATTTGTGCTAGTAATTTGATGATGTCACCTGACTTGCAAGTGGGGTTACAACTGACATATATGCAACTGATATTTGATGACATCACTTTATTGATAATTAAGTTGATTTTCATTTGATCGAGAATTAGCCACACACTTAAGAGTATCGTCATATTTTATTTACCCCTTAGTTGTGATATTGCGAAAGGTTTCACATAATTTGATTACTTCTCCAAACTGAAAAGCTATATCGACTTGCTAAGACAATGTGTCAACAGACTGGCAAGGGCAATTTTTTTAAGGTTGTATCATAACATTTCAAACTCGTTCAAATTTTATGAAGCCCAATCAAATTATATAAACTAAAATTGTGCCAATTTTACTGAACAAAAAATGGATAGCTGCACCAAACTGCTCATGGACCATGTAACATACACCCTAATGAACATGATCTAGAATGGTCTGCGAAGCTGGCATGTCATCCTGACACATTGGTCGACTTGTCAGTGTGACGCAAAATAGTGAAATGAGGTAAAATATGTCACAAGATCCCATTTAAAAGGTAAAAAAATGTGTCAATATCTCTTTAGACGGATAACATTGTCACAAGTAACAAAGATTCTGAAAGGTCAAATTTACTTAAAGAAATTGCACACTTTCAATGTTACATTCTGAGCCAAGTTATGTGTAATTTTAGGGTAAGATTTAGGTAAATTCCTGCATCTGTGATTTAGCAAAAGCAATCGTTTAATACTTCTGATAGAAAATTACAAAGGCTACTTTCGGTACTAAGGCGGTATATGATGATCCAGCTTTTTCAATAGTTTTTTTTTCTGGTTTTATATGCTATTTCCCATAGTAAGTTAAAAAATAAGTTAAACACTACATAGTTCAACAAACTCTAATCTGAGACGTGCATATATAATCTATGTACGGCTCAAGGCATTCGCACCATGCACACAACTTCTGTCGGGCTACCTAAGAGGGCTCGTTTGCTTTAAAGGAAAAGTGGAGAAATAGAAAAATTATGACACTATTATTTGGTAAAAAGGAATTGAGCGAAGAAAAAATGCAGGAAATATTTCTTTGATCTCTGTTTTAGACAAAAACATATAAATTTTACAATCCACACTTGGACATACATTTTAAATTCCTAAGCACGAAGAACAAGAGCGAGATCCTAGTGGTATAATAACATTCTGATTATACTTTCTCATGTGGTTTGATTTGATTTGACCATGTTTATTTGAAACTTGTGTTCTTTCTATTCATGTGAACCAAACCAAGTTTATAGAATTCCTGTGTTTTCAATCTTGTGTTTTGTACCTATATTTTCAAGTGTTTTTCCTATTTTTGTGCTTTTAGAATCCTGCGAACTAAACATGCCCTATAATCACACGTCAAGCAGACGCAGAGAAGCTAGCACACCGGCAAATACGACCGATGCAGTATTACTCATCGGGATTTCGGGATACACCCAAATGAGAAAGAGCGAAGAGTACGTATGTACTCACTCCGTATCATAATATAAGATTTTTAAGTTTTTTTTCCTGCAAACAATATATTTTTATATGGATGTATATAGACTTATTTAGTGTGCGGATTCACTCATTTTACTCCATATGTAGTCCGTATGATAAAAACTAAAACATCTTATATTATGATACATAGGGAGTACGTACTTGGGGATGCACGACCTGTTCGACAGGCAACAACCGTAAACGGCGCTGTACAGTCTTGGCCTCTCTAGGACACCATTGATCTTTTTAATACTCAGACAGTTGTTAGGTGCTATTCCCTTTTCAGTCCATTATTTGTTGATTTGCAGTTCTGCTCTCATTGATTATTTGATACTCCTACCACTAGATTCCATTGCCAACCAGTTTGTTGGACTCAAAAGTGTGAGACAGTGGTCGAAGTCACCCTATACCAATCAAGCGAACACATCGTGCATGCGAGGTTGCTTAGGAGCTAGTCATAACTCATAATCTCCTAACTATCCTTTCCAAGACACATCCTTGAAAAATAATCTCCTTACTATCGTCGGGCTTTCCCTAGCTAATACTCTACAGTGGTAATGCACCAGGCTCAGTTAAAACCATGCTTTCTTTTCTTGGTAGTTAAAGCATCGATCGCCTTTGACAGCAAATCCGAAAATGATTCCTTTCTCTGTCTATGCGTTGGGAATATGATCACGACTCATGCATAGCTAAGCACAAGAAAACCACATGGAAAGAGTAAGATCTCATGGAATCCGTCTTAACTTTAGATTAGCACAGATGTGCCATCAATCGACATCGACTTTACCTACCGTTCCCGTAACTTCAAAGAAATAGTTTCAGTAAATCACCACGTGTAAGTATTATCCTACGGGCTACGGCTAGCTAACAAACTGTATTCATCCAAGTAAAAACGTGTTCTAAAGCGTATTTACAGCAGGCACCTGTGCGTTAGTTCGAGAAACAAAATCACCACAACGTGAAGTCACTGCCCAAACAGAACTAAACAAAGCCATTATAAAAAGAGAAGAACTCTTATAATTCCATACGAAGGCGATGTTACTCGATAGTAAGCTGCATGCCACCTTCGATTGTTCTGGGTTTATACAGCATAAAAAGATTGAAGAGGAGGCATGCTAGCTAAATATGTTTGGCATCTGAAGTGAGAAGAACTCTCGAGTTACATCGGTAATGGAAATGAACTGGATCACTTACTTGCCAAGTGGAAGAGGAAGGCCCCCTGCAGGAGCCTGAAGATCGTAGAAGCACCCATCTGCCACCTCCTGGCCCCCATGTTACCGGCCGAGGCTGCCCACTGCAACCTCGTGATGATGTCGTCTCCAATGGCTGCTTGCTTGCGCTATGGAAATGTGTGCCGGAGGTAGAAGAAGACGAAGGACGGAAGGAGGCTAGACATTACTTCGCGGTTGTCTTTTCCCCTAGCCCCCCAGTCTCCTGCATAAAAGAAGGCGAGACGACAGGGGCTGTGTCGTGCAGTAGTAGATGCTGGTCGCCGTCCGTCGTCTCGTCTATCTTTTGTGCGTATCTGCACGCTCTCCAGCGTGTATATCGGGGCGCCAGCCTGCCCAAAAGATAGATAGATACTCCTATATAGCCAAGACAATCGACCAGCGAGGGCAGCTTCACCCGTAATATATGTTCTTTGGGATGGAACTTGAAGCGGTTGTACTTCCGTTTCGCCGAATTTATGGCGACCATCATTAGGTTTTGCCCCCACACTGTCATCGGCTGTTACGTCTTGGTGGTCTGTGGATGCAGTCGACGCTGCTGCTGTGCCACTCTGGTCATGGGATTTTGCTCAAAATCTTCTCCAATCATGTCGTGGAATATGTGTGTCTTAAGCAGAATCGGTGGCGAATTTGGGCAACGGGCGCTGTGGCACGCGACCGGCCACACCGGTTGTTATCTGCCATTAATTACAAACATGATTACTTCTACCATTGAACCGTTCCGCAAGGTCAAGGCTCCATAGGTACGGCATGATGGCAATTGAAAATAGCCTGTCACCTGGCTATATGTTCGTTCGGGTTAACTGCATGGCAGAGCGTGTATGGACGTTGCGAGCATACAAGATCAGTAGAGTATTTTGATACTCCCTGACCTCCCTCCGATTCATAAAAAGTGTCGCTTAGATCGGAGGGAGTAGTAACTTTTAGTTGACTGAAGCTAGGTGAATCATAGCTGATCCTGCAAACGTCAGGTTCCTCTGATGCGTGCTTTGCTTCCCAACATTGTTTTCATCTCCGGTGGTGGATTATGGTTTGTCGAGCAATGGTTGTGGTTAGCAGTGGTGGGAGGTGGTGACTGGTGAGTGATCGGCGCAGGCGGGAATAGACCGTTTGTAGGGTGTGTAAGCAGAAAAAAATCGGAGGGTGGACAACTTAAGAAAAAAATCACAGCGTTTACAAAATGCCATATGAATGAGTAGAGTTTTTTTTACGAAACACATTATAAATGTAGACGTTCACATATAAGTACACACATTCACCTCATATGAACGCACATACGTACATCATATCCCTATGAGCATCTTCGAGAGACTAAGTCGGCGGGTCGAGTCTTGAGATTGATGAAGTCACCACAAGCGTCTCGCTATCGATGGGACATCGTCTCGCACTCAAGAATATTCCGTCTAAATAAAAAACATCAGTGTCAAACCCGGAGTTTAAACTTTGGTGGGTTGGGGGTACAACCGCCCTCTTAACCATCTTACCACAGGATGAGTAGAGATTTTTACTCCCAAGCTCCAGTGCTCCCTGTATTTAAAAAATTAAAAATTCCTATTTTAAAGTTTCAAAAAAATGTGAAAAAAATCCTAAATGTCCCAATGACGTGTTCTATACACGTACAAAATTTCAATTGGATCTACATAAATATGACAAATGTACAGATCTGAGTATAGTGTTTCAATTCTCTAAAAAAAATAAGATTTTATCATTTTTGTGTAGCCCATAATACAAAGAATTTCGCGTTGTGATTTTGCATGTTTGTAGGTTACATCATGGACTACATCTAGAATTATTTTCAATATTTTTTAAACTTCTAAAGATTTTTTATTTATTTTTAACCGAAGGAAGCACCGGAGCTCGGGAGCAAACATGACTTTCCACATATGAATAATAAAAATAGCCAATAAATTTACATACACTATAATTTAATACACATGTTTCAAATGCACATGATTACAATACAAACAGTTTTTAACATGAAAGAGCATTTCCTAAACCCCTTTGGTTTTATGTGTTAGTTAACAATACTAGTGATCATCTAATGTGATGCTAAGTGCTGCAGGTTAATAGTCATATTTTTTACCCTACGCATCCACCACCAAAAAGGGAAGAATTGGCTGAGTTCATTTGCTGCAGAACAATCCCTGGCCGGAGTCTCCGGTCTGTCAGGGCCGGAGTCTCCGGCCCCCTGGATTTTCCTGCCTTTCGCCAGATTGTGGTGCGGTTCTGGTGTCCCTCCGGAGTATCACCGGAGGGTGCCCGGAGTCTTCGGGTGGCCGGAGTATCCGGCCCCTTGTGACCGGAGTCTCCGGCCTGTCCAGCGTCATCGACAAAGTTTCCGCCCGGGTGCAGAGTCTCCGCCTGCACCGGAGTTTCCGGCCCTGCACTGGAGTCTCCGGCCCACTTAGGCCGGAGTCTCCGGTCTAAGTGACTTCCAACGGTCAGAAATTTCAGAGGGGTATAAATACCCCTCCACCTACCTCAGGACACTTAGCTCGTCCTGCATTTATGAACCCTAATATTTGAGAGCTCAAAATCGCTAGATCTCCCAATTCCTCCACCCAAACTCGTTGATCTTTGGAGGATTGAAGGAGAAGACCCGGATCTACATCTTCACCAAGTCGTTCTTCATTTCCCCCTCATTCACTTGAGGATTCTTGTTTCTAGGGTTAGCATTGTGTTACCCTAGAATTCTTGTACTTACTACTTGTTGTAATTGTGACAGATGTGTTGATTTGGGAGCCCCCAATTAAGTTGTGGGTGTGTGTGCCCCAAAAACATTGTAAAGGCTCCGGATTCCGCCTCGAAGGATTCCGATAGTGGAAGGTGAACCAAACCCTCGGGTGCGGTTCATCGGAGAATAGGGTGAGGCCTTTGTGGCATCTTGAGTAGGCCTCTTGTGGCGAGCTCACATCCCTCCAACGAGACGTACTCCCTTAACAAGGAGGAACTCGGGAATACATCCTTGTCTCCGCGTGCTTCCGCTTTCGGTTATCTCTTTCCCTTAGTTGTCTTTATTTGTTTCGTTAATTGCCTAGCTGTTTTAGTTTGCTTCTCATATAGGTAAATGGTGAATTTACCTTTGTGTTAAGCCTAAAATCGAAAAAGAATTAAAAATTGGTGTAGCACATATTCACCCCCCTCTAGATGCCCATACGATCCTTTCAATTGGTATCAGAGCCTTGGCTCTTAAGTTAGGCTTCACTGCCTAAGAGAGTATGGGTGACGGTGATGATGTTATGGGTGGTAGAACTCCCCCGGTGTCCCTAGATGATCTCAAGAATTTGGAAACAAGCTTGACATCATCCATGAACACTCAAATGGAGGAGTTGCGTGCTATGATGAGGCAACTCTTGAATGGCAATAAACCACCCGCCGCACCATCCCTAGAGGTTAATGCTTCTGCCGCTCATAGTGGGGAGGGCGAACAACACACTAATGAATCCCCTCCTTGATAATGGGAAGGAGGAGTACCATGGTGTTCCATTTAAGTACTCCGTCGACCCACCTATCCCGCATCCTCATGTAAACAATAGGGGTGATCCACCTAAGTTTAATCCATCTTGTTTTTCTAACTGGCAATTTCTTATGAGATCTCATATCAAGAGCGCTTCGAGCGAGCTATGGAGAATCATTCAAGTTGGGTTCAAGGCCGTCGACCCAAACAACATGACAAAAAGAGAAGTTGTGGATGGTCAACTCAATGACTTGGCTCTCAACATGATTCATACCGTCGTGGGAGAAAAGCACATGTCTCTCATCGAGCTTGCCACCACCGCCAAAGAAGCTTGGGATGTTCTCACTCAAGAGTTTGTCGGTAATGAGAGCATGCAAAGGAATAGATTTGAATCCTTGAGCAACCAAGCCGAGGGACTTTTCATGGTAGAGGGTGAAGATCATGAAGAAATGTATCGAAGACTCAAGACCCTTGCTACTCAATTTCGAGCCCTTGGTGCAACCTATGTGGATGATGCTTGGATCAAGAGGAAGTATGTGAGCGCCCTTTGGCCGTTCGAATCCACCGATTTGAAGAGTCTCCAAGGAAGACACAATTACAACCTCATGTCATCTAATGATGTCATGCAAGAGATGGCGGCATACAAGGTGGCCGCCAAGAACGCCGAAGATGCTCGAGCCCGAGCCATTGGAATGCATAGAGGATCTTCACTTGCTTTGAAGGCCAAGGTTGTGGAGCAAGACGATGATGATGAGGCTCAAGAAGATGTGTCACATTGGGATCCCAAAGAGCTTCAAGATACACTCAAGGACTATGCAGCTCTCACATCTAAAGTCTTTTGGAAGAGTCCGTCCAAGGCAAGGGATTTTGTCAACAAGGCAAGTGGAAGGAAGGAGGGTGGACAAAGAGTTCGTTCGTGCTAGAATTGCCAAGATAAATATCACTTTGTGGCCGAGTGTCCGTTTGAGAATCAGGAACTTCATGGAGGAAAGCTTATTAGGAAGGACAAGTCAAAGGACACCCATAAGAAACCTTTCTTCAAGAAGAATGCCATCAACAAGAAGCCTCCGAGAATTGTATTGCTTGCTTAAGAAGAGTATTCATCCGGGGAGGAAGAAGAAGAGCCCACAAATGAAGTTGCCGCCATTGCTATTTCTTCTTCATCATCTCCTTCCCTATTTGAATCCCCCAATGAGAATGTCTCCAACTCCTTCGCAAGATGCTTCATGGCTGAGACCACCGAGGTATCATCTCCCTCATCTCCTAAGGCAATGAGTAATATGGATGATGCTACTAGTCTTAAAATCAAAGAGGAAATAGTTGCTTTCGATCATTTTATCGCTAACATGCAAGGTGAAACAAAGAAGCATGTTGAGACTCTTATGAGT
This sequence comes from Puccinellia tenuiflora, assembly GCA_012064385.1. NCBI lineage: Eukaryota > Viridiplantae > Streptophyta > Magnoliopsida > Poales > Poaceae > Puccinellia > Puccinellia tenuiflora. The sequence continues at coordinate 39,552 of QRDG01000005.1, forward strand.
CAATATGGTGAAGCTCAAGAAATGCTTGAGATCAAGGGTAAGATTGAAAGAGAGGATGCTATGGAAATTGCATCCTTGAAAGACAATCTTGAAGAAGAGCATGAGCTTAGAGTCTCTCTAGAGCAACAACTAGAATCTATAGAAGAATCAAATGATGTAATTGTTGCTAAACTCATTAAAGAACGTGATCATGCAATTGCTAAATATAAAGCATGTAAGGAAGAAAAGGTCGAGCTTGGTGTTGGTCATTCTAGACTAACCGAGGAGCTAGAGAAGCTCTCCAAGGCCTACAAAGCATTGGACAGTGAACACTCTACCCTCACTAAGTCGTATGAACAACTTCAAGCTCAACCGCCTAAAAATGATGAGCCTAGTTCCTCCACTCCAATTACTTGTGATCATGCGCATATCATTGAGGAAAATGCTAGGTTAAAGATCAATCTTGCTAAGGCCATCTCCCTAGGTAAGAAACCTTTTGTAAATTCACAAATAGGGAGAGTTGGTCTTGGGTTTGTTGAGGAGGAAAAGGAGAAAAAGAGCTTCATGAAGGATGCTAGAGCTCCTCAAGTTAAGAAGGCCAACGTTTCTAGTGCTCCTCGAGCAAAGAGGATCCCTCAAGCAAAGAAGAAGGTCAACATTGCTAGTGGTGGTGCCACAAGGGGCAAAACCATTAGTGATGACTTTACGGGAAAGACTAACCCCCACTCTATTATATATGTTGATTATTATGGGGATGTCTATGCTAAGTTTATTGGTCCTAGAAATGTTCCTATTGCTCGTTCTATTTGGTTTCCTAAGACCCTTGTTGCTAACAAAAGAGGACCCATTGAAAAATGGGGACCTAAATCCAAGCAATGATTTCTTGTAGGACTATGCTTCTGGTGGGTCAAAATGGGTGCTTGATAGTGGATGCACAAAACATATGACCGGAAGCAAGGAATTAATGACGAAGTTGAGACCAAATCTAAATGAAGCAACCGTCACTTATGGAGATCGATCAAAATCCAAGGTATTAGGCTTTGGCAAGGTGGTAGTCGCTAAGGATATCACCTTAGCGAATGTCATGCTTGTCAAAGACCTTGGCTTTAATTTACTTTCCATTCGTGCACTTAATAAGATGGGTTTCGCCATCTTCTTTGATATTGATATTGTGGTACTCTTGTGGAGCAAGACTCTAAAGGTCGCTTTCGTTGGGTACGTCGAGGATGATTTGTTTGTGGTTGACTTTTCGGGGGAAACCACTTCAAATTCGATGTGCCTATTCAAAAAGGCCGACAAGGGTTGGTTGTGGCATCGCCGCCTAGCCCATGTCAACATGAGAACTTTGCAAAGTCTTCACAAGGGTGGCCACATTCTCGGACTAAAAGAAGATGTCTCTTTTGCCAAAGATCGTGTTTGTAGGGCTTGTGTTGAATGAAAGATGCATGATTCTCCCCATCCTTCCAAGACTATTATTTCATCCAAGAGGATCTTGGAGCTCCTCCATGTGGATCTTTTTGGTGCTGTTCCCGAAGCAAGTCTAGGTGGGAAGAAGTATTGCTTGGTGATTGTTGATGACTATTCAAGATTTACTTGGGTTTATTTCTTCAAGTTGAAGAGTGAGACCCAATAATCGTGTTTGTAGGGCTTGTGTTGAAGGAAAGATGCATGATTCTCCCCATCCTTCCAAGACTATTATTTCATCCAAGAGGATCTTGGAGCTCCTCCAAGTGGATCTTTTTGGTGTCGTTCCCGAAGCAAGTCTAGGTGGGAAGAAGTATTGCTTGCTGATTGTTGATGACTATTCAAGATTTACTTGGGTTTATTTCTTCAAGTCGAAGAGTGAGACCCAACAAACCTTCATCGACTTCTCCATTGAAATGCAACGTCAACACAATGTCCCCATATTGGCAATTAGAAGTGATAATGGCTCCGAGTTCAAGAACTACACCCTCAATGAGTTTCTTAGTGAAGAGGGCATTCGTCATCAATATTCTGCAACCTATACCCCTCAACAAAATGGTGTAGCCAAGAGGAAGAACCGGACTCTTATGGATATAGCAAGGTCCATGTTAGCGGAGTTTAAGACTCCGTTGAGTTTTTGGGCGGAGGCTATATCCACGGTTTGTCACTCATCCAACCGGCTCTACTTCCACAAAGGGTTGAACAAGACCCCTTATGAGATCCTCACCGGCAACAAACCTAACATCTCCTACTTCCGTGTCTTCGGTTGTAAGTGTTTCTATTTGATCAAAGGTTGTCGTTTAACTAAATTCGAATCTAAATCTCTAGAGGGTATTTTTGTTGGTTACGGTGCCGAATCCCACACTTATAGAATCTATGATAAAGCCTCACGGCGTATCATAGAATCTGGTAGTGTGGTGTTCGAGGAAAATGATGGCTCCTAAGTGGCGCAATTTCATGTTTCCGATGTAGATGATGTAATTCCTCAAGAAGCCATAAGAAGAATGGGTGTGGGATTTTTCCGCCCCGTTGAGGAACCCCTTGTGATGGATCGAGAAGGACAATGCTCTACTCAAGTGGAGCCTTCATCTTCATCAGATTTACAAGCAACTGCTGCTGGAGTCAATGATGCACCTGATCAAAGACAAACTCAAGACCCTCAACATTCTGTTCTGCCTCAGGTCGCCAGGCCGGAGTCTCCGGCCATCTTGACCGGAGAATCCGGTGGGCCGGAGATTCCGGTGCCCCAGGCCGAAGACTCCGGTCTACATCCAGCAGAAGGGAGTGCAGCTCAAGATCTTGGTCCTTCCACCTCTTCCAATAATGTTGATATGTTTTCTGGGGATCAAGGTCAGCTTTCCGGTCAAGGCAGGGACTCAAATGATCAAGATGATCAAGTGATACCTCCAAGATGCAATGAGGATATCGAAGCCCGTCGTCGAGCTAGAGTTGAAAGAACCATGGCACGTCGTGAACATTTCCTTGAGAAGGTGATTGGTGATGTGAGAGGCAAAGTGTCCACCCGGAGGCAATTGGCGAACTTTAGTGATCATCAAGCTCATATTGCCATGATAGAACCGAAGAAAGTGTCCGAAGCTCTTGAAGATCCGGATTGGTTGCAAGCCATGCATGAAGATCTCAACAATTTCGAGCGCAATAAAGTTTGGAAGCTAGTTGAGAAGCCAAGGAGTGCCGCAATGTTATTGGCACAAAGTGGATTTTCAAGAATAAGCAAGATCAACATGGCATGGTTGTGAGGAACAAGGCTAGATTGGTGGCTCAAGGGTACTCTCAAGTTGAAGGCATTGATTTTGGAGAGACCTATGCTCCCGTGGCTCGCCTTGAGTCCATCCGTATCCTTCTTGCTTATGCATCCCGTTATAACTTTAAATTGCAACAAATGGATGTTAAAAGTGCCTTTCTTAATTGTCCTTTAAAGGAGTTGGTGTTCGTTAAGCAACCCCCGGGGTTCGAGGACCCCAACTTCCCTAACCATGTATACAACCTTGATAAGGCGCTCTATGGACTTAAGCAAGCACCACGTGCGTGGTATGAGCACCTTAGAGAGTTATTATTAGACCGTGGATTTGAAGTTCGGCAAATTGATCCCACTCTTTTTACTAAGAGGGTTAAAGGGGAGCTTTTCGTATGCCAACTATATGTTGATGATATTATATTTGGCTCGTCTAACAAAGCTTTTAATGATGAATTTTCAAAGCTTATGACCGATAGGTTTGAGATGTCTATGATGGGCGAGTTGAAGTTCTTTCTTGGATTTGAGATCAAGCAATTGAGAGGAGGGACTTTCATTAGCCAAACAAAGTATATTCAAGACATGCTCAAGAGGTTTAATATGGCCGATGCTAAGGAGAAGAAGACTCCTATGGATACCAAATGCCATCTATAACTTAACCCAAAGGGTATAGATGTGGATCAAAAGCTCTACCGCTCCATGATTGGTTCGTTGCTTTACCTTTGTGCATCTAGACCCGATATTGTGTTGAGTCTAGGTGTGTGTGCAAGGTATCAAGCGGCTCCTAAGGAAAGCCACATGTTGGCGGTCAAAAGAATCCTACGATATTTGGTTCATACCCCAAGGTTTGGTTTGTGGTACCCAAGGGATTCTTCTTTCACTCTTCGTGGGTTCACAGATTCGGATTGGGCCGGTGATCAAGATGATAGGAAATCAACTTCCGGGGCATGCCAATTTCTTGGTAGGTCCTTGGTGAGTTGGTCTTCTAAGAAGCAAAATTGTATTTCTGTCTCCACCGCCGAAGCCGAGTATGTGGCCGCCGCTAGTGCATGCATTCAATTGTTATGGATGAGGCAAACTTTAAAGGAATACGGTGTCAATTGTGACAAAGTGCCTCTTTTGTGTGACAATGAGAGTGCTATCAAGATCGCCTACAACCCGGTGCAACACTCAAGAACCAAGCACATTGAGATTCGTCATCATTTCATTCGAGATCATGTTGCCCGTGGAGACATTGAGCTAGCATATGTGCCAACCAAAGACCAACTTGCCTATATTTTCACGAAGCCACTTGATGAAGCAAGATTCACTTATTTGAGGAATGAGCTAAATATCGTGGATTCGAGGAGTTTGGCTTGACCATCTTGCACACACATCTATAGGTTGACTCAATATTTGGTTTAGGTGTGGGCATGAATTTAGGGGGAGTGTTGTCCTAATAAATTGGGCTCTCCCTCCCCCCAATATGCCTATAGTAAAAATTTATTTATCTTTATTTTCAATTCATGAATTGTGAGCTTAAATGACGAGTATTGGTTATGGACCCAAGATATATCTTCGCGGTGCCATGCCATAAACTCATACATGGTGGCCTAGGCCACCGACCTCTTCCTTGTGAAGAGTTGGTTCTTTTGGTGTTTTATTGGCTTTTATTCGCAAAATCTCTTGTTCTTATGGGAAACTCACTCAATCTTGGCATTTATTGATTTTGGCTTTTGCAAGTTGAGTGTGAAGTACCATCCCAGTTTGTGAAGTCTATCCCAAGCCTCTCCTTGCCCCAAAACTTGCTCTTCTTACCACATACATGTCCACCACCATAAACTATTTTTCTGAGCTGTGGGGGCCGGAGACTCTGGTGTCTAACACCGGAGACTCCGGTATGACCTAGTCTCCGCCCTAAGCCACGGAGACTCCGGCACCCCGGAGACTCCGGTGTGCTTAGGCCGGAGACTCCGGTCTCGGCGTTTTCCAGGGGGTCCAAAAGGGAATCGGGGTGGGGGGTTGATTCACTACTCCCTCACCACCCCTGACTCCAGCCTCTTCCCCTGCCGCCGCCCCATCCCGGAGAAGCACCTCCGGCCGCTCCCCGCCACCGGAATCCGCCGTCCAGCCGGCCTCCCCTCCTCTCCAACGTTGGGGAATCTTCTCCCTACCATTGGTGACCTCCACCATGTTGAGCAGCGGTACTTCCCTCTCCCCCTCTCTAGGTTTCTTTCTAGATCTTGGATAGAGTGTGTAGTGTTGCTCCCTCTGGTGTAGAATCGTTTGCTGGCTTCTTTTCATCTCAATATATCAGTTTTAGAATCTTTAGCATCAAGTTTTGACCTAACCCTAGATTCTCAGCCTCAGGGCCGGAGACTCCGGTCTGTTCCATACCGGAGACTCCGGTGTGGCCGGAATCTCGGGCCCCTGAGACCGGAATCTCCGGTGTAGATCACCTTTTGGTGGTTTTGATTCTCCAATTGATGCATCCTTTGTTTTCCTGGACATGTTTGCTCATCCCCCTGCTACCCCCTCTCTGTTTATTCACAGGTTCCTCGCGTGTCAAGAAACTTAGTCATAATCCCAACAAAGTGACTCGGAAAGAAAAGAGGGGTTCTCGGGCCTACTTGAACCCGACCGAGGATGGTGGCTGGGTTCAGTGTGACAGAGGAGCAGCTGCTAGAGAGGCTGCACAGAAAAGGGCTGAAGAGGAATTCCTTGCACAAGAGAGGGCAAAGAAGGCAAAATTTGACAATTTGACCACCGTAAGTGGGTTAAGAAAATCTGAGTTTCGAGCTATGAGGCTGCAGCCCTTCGTTGACATGCCGCAAAACTCCTCCAATCCTCATTTTTGGAGAAGGGAGCAAGAGATAGTGATGAATGATATCTATGCCAAGCTTTCGGGTCCCAATATTGTTTGTGTGCAAAAGGTACTCAATCTCTCCGCTCTTAGCACCAAACCGTATTTCCAAGAGGCTGTTTGGATTGTTCGCAAGCATGGGTTGGAGCACCTCATGACCCTTCAACAAAACTATGATATCAAGTTGGTGTATCAATTCTTCGCAACAGTTCAGTTTGGTGAATTGGATGACCAGGCCCATCAAATGCGAGTCCTCCATGACAAGGTTTGGTGAATTGCTTGGTTATGTGTTCCGCAAGGGTGAAGCCTCTCAAGGAAGGATTATGCACACGGAAGGGGTTCAATATGATAAGGGCAAGATGACACCTCTCTACCTCAACAAGTCCGCCGTTGGTTCCAACAAGGATCTCCTTCCCACCTTCAATATCCTCCTACGCATGTTTAGATGCAACATTGCACCCCAAGCCGGGAATGTGGATGCCATTCGTGGAGGGCTTGTCAACCTCCTCATTCATTCCTATACGGTGCTTCAAGCCGGAGTCAATTGCCAAGGATATGAGATAGATGTAATGGATTTCATCAAGTGTGAGTTGCATTGGGTTGTCCATGAGATGAAGAATCCGATATATGCACCATATGTTATGAAGCTTATTCTTGATCAGGTGCCAAACCTCAATCATGAGCACTTCACCGTTCATAAGGCCGGCTCTCTTCAAGTTCTCAAGCATGACAAGCCTTCTTCTTCTAGTGCTCCCTCTCGTGTTCCGTTTGCCTCAAGTGAAGAAGAGGAAGAAGATGTTGCTCCCGTTTGAAGGAGAAGTAAGAATGCCGACCCTCCCTCATGGATTAGCAAGGGCAAGGCCGATGTGGCAAAGAAGATAAAGAAGCTCTCATGGTTTTAAAGGGTAATGCTTAGCATGAATGTGTGCCTCCACAAGGAAAATTACCAAGCCCACAAGGAAAGAAAGTTGATCATCTCAAATCAAAACAAGTTGTACAAGGAGTTGGAGAAGAAGAAGGACAAGACTCCTCCTCCAATGGTGGTAGAAGAGGAGCAACTATCCTCCGAAAGTGAGAAGACTGTGAGCTATGACCGATGACATGCAAATCAATTCCCATGGGATGATTTTGACTTTGAGGAGGTGTCCTCCATGCCTTCTTCGTCGCACAATCCCGTCAACACCGGCAAGGCTCCAATGGTTCAAAGGGAGATTGAAGAGGATGATGATGCTAGTGGATCGGAATATGATGAGGATGATGATGACACCGAGGAGGACTCCGAGTGATCTTCATGGGACCGTTAGCATCGCCTTTCTTCCTTTTTGGTGTCTCGATGCCAAAGGGGGAGAAATGGTTCTAGTAGGCTATTCGAGGGATTTGCATGGGTCGGGCACAAGCATTTGCTTTTATCTTTCCTTAAGAGCTTGTGTCCCTTTATGTGTTGAACTTATGTGTTAAGTGTTGAACTCTATTTGCTATTTGCTACTTCTATGTGAGATGTGGATCTTGTTGTCGTTTTATTCTTGAGGAGACATGGTATCGGTTATTATCTATGGTTGAGCTATTTGTGAGGTGAGATGTGATTTGGAATCATCTTTTATTCTCACACACAAGGTATGATTGTTAACACAAATATCAACCCCTCTATATCATGTCTGTTAGGTTTGCAAATGAATTTGTCATATATATATCATGTCTTATTTATTTGTGGCATCCTCCTCCTATATGTGGGTTTCCTCTCATTTGTCTAACTTGTCTAATATGCACACATTTAGGGGGAGATGCTATTTGTCACATGATATGATCTATTTGTTTTGCAAATCCTAGTGTTGTCATCTAACACCAAAAAGGGGGAGATTGAAAGAGCATTCCCTAAACCCCTTTGGTTTTGTGTGTTAGTTAACAACACTAGTGATCATCTAATGTGATGCTAAGTGCTGCAGGTTAATAGTCATATTTTTTACCCTAAGTATCCACCACCAAAAAGGGAAGAATTGGCTGAGTTCATTTGCTGCAGAACAATCCCTGGCCGGAGTCTCCAGTCTGTCAGGGCCAGAGTCTCCGGCACCCTGGATTTTCCTGCCTTTCGCCAGATTGTGGTGCGGCTCTGGTGTCCCTCCGGAGTATCACCGGAGGGTGCCCGAAGTCTCCGGGTGGCCGGAGTATCCGGCCCCTTGTGACCGGAGTCTCCGGCCTGTCCAGCGTCATCGACAAAGTTTCCGCCCGGGTGCGGAGTCTCCTCCTGCACCGGAGTTTCCGCCCCCCCCCCCTGGCCGGAGTCTCCGGCCCCTCCCCAAGCGTGCAAGGTGTGGTGCGTCTCTGGAGTCAGTCCGGAGGAACCCCGGAATAAGACCGGAGTCTCCGGCCCTGCACCGGAGTCTCCGGCCCACTTAGGCCGGAGTCTCCGGTCTAAGTGACTTCCAATGGTCAGAAATTTCAGAGGGGTATAAATACCCCTCCACCTACCTCAGGACACTTAGCTCGTCCAGCATTTATGAACCCTAATATTTGAGAGCTCAAAATCGCTAGATCTCCCAATTCCTCCACCCAAACTCGTTGATCTTTGGAGGATTGAAGGAGAAGACCCGGATCTACATCTTCACCAAGCCGTCCTTCATTTCCCCCTCATTCACTTGAGGATTCTTGTTTCTAGGGTTAGCATTGTGTTACCCTAGAATTCTTGTACTTACTACTTGTTGTAATTATGACAGATGTGTTGATTTGGGAGCCCCCAATTAAGTTGTGGGTGTGTGCCCCAAAAACATTGTAAAGGCTCCGGATTCCGTCTCGAAGGATTCCGATAGTGGAAGGTGAACCAAATCCTCGGATGCGGTTCATCGGAGAATAGGGCGAGGCCTTTGTGGCATCTTGAGTAGGCCTCTTGTGGCGAGCTCACACCCTCCAACGAGACGCACTCCCTTAACAAGGAGGAACTCGGGAATACATCCTTGTCTCCGCGTGCTTCTGCTTTTGGTTATCTCTTTCACTTAGTTGTCTTTACTTGTTTCGTTAATTGCCTAGTTGTTTTAGTTTGCTTCTCATATAGGTAAATTCACCGTAGTTGCATATCTAGAGAATTTACCTTTGTGTTAAGCCTAAAATCGAAAAAGAATTAAAAATTGGTGTAGCACCTATTCACCCCCCTCTAGATGCCCATACGATCCTTTCATAACATGTACAAAGTATTACATGATGAAACATATAGCATAGATAGAAAACTACTTCGGCTACACAGGCGGTGGCCAAGCGAGTCTACACCTACAGCGGCGGCGGGCGAGTTGGCCGAGCGAGTGTACACCTACAACAACAGCAAGGGAGCCCGAAGTCGGGTCGGGGGGGGGGGGGGGTCCAGGTAGGGGGTGAGTCAGTGCCAACATTCGCCGTAATTAGGTCTGGCGTTGAGGCTAGCATTTGGATAACCATTTTTCTTTCGGACTCGAACCTATTGATGGCAATCTTGCGTAAAGAATGCTAGGTGCAAAAAAATCACAATAACCTTTACTAGGTAACTAACAATTCACAGTATAAATCAAAATTTCATAATCATGATACATAATATAGGCCCTAATTGACCGTGGAATAAATTAGCTGCCTATTTGCCTTGACCTGAATAGTGTTGCTTTAACACAAGATCTTCATTTCACTTGAAAACAATTAACATGAAACCAAAGCACTGAGCACGATTTTGGGCACAAGACGGGTGATATAAACAGTGGCTCTAGCGCTCGGCTGCATCAGGTCTGGAATCAGATAAACGACAGGAAAATGGCAAATATGGGCTGCAGAACATGGATTATGTTAGCGGTAATCAAAATATCCTCAATTATTCTAGGTGGGCCACGGCCCACCCGGCCTACCCGCTAGGTCTGCCCTTGCATGAGAGGTGGTGTTGAATACGAGCCACTTGTTCGAACTCGAATAGCTCAGAAATTTGATTGACATGCAAGAAAAAGGAAGTAGTTTTGAAGTAAACGTTTGCGTGTGAATCTGTCGGGATAAAAAAAATTCAAAACGGGAAAAATCATGTAAATTCAAACAGCCCATCCAACTCTAATGCTGATCGCACTAACGTTTTAAAAAGCTCTAATCACTAACACATCCACTTGCTATAAATATATTTAGACTCAATGTCATCTCATAAAATCGACCGTACAATTAATAGCGTATCAAAATATATCAACATGCAGTTATATCCTACTTAATAAGCACATATAATATCCTATGAAATATCAATATGTCATTAATGTCCTACATAATATCAAGAATAGGTGCATGAGACTACTTAGTAATTCTAAGAGAAAATCTAATGAATTGACATGATAGAAGTGATAAGCGTATGCAGTTGACACGACATAGTTTGGATGCTCTCAACTACAATACTCTTGGTTGCATCATTGTCAACTCCATAACCACGACCTTCTCCAGAAATTCCGGGCCCTTGAGCTAAATGACAAGTCGAAGGAGCCGAGGGCTCGGGACGTCAGAGCGAACACTGGAAGCAGAACGACTGACCGTAGTAGGCTAGGATGGACTGAAGGAAACAGAGAAAAATCTAGATTTTGATATATACTCAACACCCTGATAACTACACCAAAATCACTCTGGTAACTACGTCAACACCATGTTGGTAACTACTAACCTCACACTTCGTTAACTATATCAGCACCATATTGGTAAGTATTTACTCAATATCTTGGTAACTACATCCAAATCATGTTGATAACGCTTCATTCAACACATTGGTAGCTACATCAACACCAATGCTGATAACTATTCACTTAACACCATGGTAACTACGTTAACATCACGTTGCTAACTTTTTGCTCGACGACCTGGTAACTACATCAACACCATCTTGATAACTTTTTACTTATTCTAACTCGACATCCATCAAGTCGGAGAGGAGAAGGGTGGCGACTGGCGACCGAAGGATGTTTCAGAGGTGCGGTTTCACATGTCGTTCGAGAGTTGAGAGAGCGGAAAGATAGAAGTGGGGAAAGAAAAAGCCTCATGATGAGGATCGAAGGAAACATATCACGGTCGGCTATAAGGGAATTACGCTAATTTTTCTAGTTGAGGATAAATGGAGTTTTGATGGGATTGGATGAAGGTAATCCTCTAAACAACCCTATTATTCCCTCTGTTCCATATTACTTGGCTCTCAAATAGATGCATTTGAGAGTCAACTAATATGGAACGGAGGGAGTACCAAGCAATGCCTAAAGTGTAATGTTTTTTTTTGAAACATTCTTTTTCTTTTTTTGATATGAGTGTAATGCTTTCTTTTTTATTTATTTATTCTAGTCTAGTACATAAATCCAAATTTCCAACAAGAAAATGTAAAACTAATCCTGAGCGTTCATCCACGATCCAGCGGCGCTATCAGCACAGTCGGACGCAGAGGGTACGAACCCCTGTTCCTCCCATCTCTCTTCGGCTCTTCTTTCGGTCATCTTCCTCCCCCCGGATCCTTCTTAGTTCCGCCAATTTCAGAATTTTTTGGCAGGTGGGCAAACAATTGCTAGTGTGCTCAAACGGGAAGATCAGTAGCGGGACGCAGATGATCACGCGAGCAAAGCTGGTGGAGCAGCTGAGGGAGCACCAGATCCGGTCGGCGCAGTCATACTCCGCGGCCCTCGCCGTCTTCTCGCCCAACCCCCACATCGCCTCCAGGTCAGGTTCCCCTCTTCTTGATTTCTTGCTTATGATACACCAGATGCGACGCTCTACAAATTTCACGCGGTTTGGTTTCAATTGAATAGCCCTTTTGGGTGTATATTCGTTAAGCGTAAGGATTGGTCCGGTTTGGACGCTATAGATTGCAGCCCGTGCTGTGTATATTTTCTTCCTTGATTATATGGATCTTGGATGATCTGTATTGCTCGTGGTGGCATTTTTTCTTTTTCTTGGTTACTTCCTACCGATGACGACCTGAGGGGTTGTAGTTACTTTAATTATTTGGGAATTATGCGATATGGTTGTTAGCAGATATAAGTTGACTGGAAAACCATCACCTTCTCTGCTAATTGGAGGTAAAAACCTCCAGTTGGGGGCATACTAGCATACAGAATGTTGGGAGTTCGAGGTCGTGAAGATCTGCTTTGAATACCAAGGTTATTGAAAAGGGTGGGCCCTGAATGTACATTAGGCAAGCTGAAAGCATCTGCAAAGCTATAAACTCATGATAACGGTTTTTTTACGCATATCAAGACAATAGCAAAGCTACGGAGCTTAGTTAGCAACTTAGTTTCGATAAATCTCCTGAATTGCATCTATTGCTTTTGAAGTGTACAGCCCTCTCAGTGTATAATTTATGAAGTATAAACAGACACACCGTTGAATACACATAGTTTCTGTAGGGGTTATATTGTTTATTGGGATATTTCAGTTGCCGAGCCAGCCATATTTATGGGGCGGATTGAAAAAAGAAATACATTGAGTGCCTTCACTACCGTGACTATATGAGTAAAACTCTGCATCGTCTATGTTGGGCTCATCTGCATACAGGACACCTGACCTAGGTCAAGGGTTGGCTTAAAACACTAGTTGTCCGTAAGCGTAGGGATTGGTCCAATTCACGCGCTATAGATTGCAGCCCATGCTGTGTATTTTTGCTTCCTTGATTATATGGATCTTGGCTGATTTGTGTAGGTCATGGTCTCGTTTTATTCCTTGGTGAGTTCCTACCAGCGACCTGAAGGGAGTTTAGTTACCTTTGTTTTTTGGGAATTACAAGATATGGCTGTTAGCAGATATAATTGACTGGGAAAATAACACCTTTTTGTTAATTGGAGGTAAAAACGTTCAGTTGGGGCCTTGGGGGCATGCTAGCATACAAAATGTCGGGAGTTCAAGGTTGTGCAAAGTTCTGCTCTGAGTACCAGGGGACCGTGGGCATTGGCTGTCATTATTAGATGGCAAGCTGGAGGCATCTGCAGAGCTATAAGCTCAAGATAATGCTTTGTTATGCGTACCAACACAAATCAAACTGTGCTTAGTTAGTATTTGGATGAATCTCTTGAATTGCATCGATTGCTTTTGAAGTGAAGCCCTCTCAATGTATAATTGATGAAGTATAAACGGACAGACGGTGGAATAAGCATAGTTTTTGTAGGGTTATATTGTTTGTTAGATCTATTCAGTTGCCGAACCAGCACATTTCAGGGGGCAAAAAAAATATAAAATGCATTGAGTGCCTTCACTATCATGACTATATGAGTAAAACTCTGCAATGTCTGTGTTGGGGCCATGTACACACAGAACACCTGACCTAGGTCAAGATTTAGCCTAAAAAAACTAGGTTGTGGTTGGATCATTAGCTTAGCTAGGCTAGGCCGCATGAGCTCGTTTTGACTATAGCGTTCCTAGGCAAGGTTACTCATTTGGTTTATTGGCTACCAGCTAGCATTACCAGCCAAATATGAGCACGTATGAGACGCAGTTATTTTATTCATTAGCAAGGCATCAGTTAAGCATTACTTTATCTTGTTTCTTGCCGTAGGAGGAGAGCTGAATTGGCATTTGCTTGGCAAAGTTGGTTTTCCGCTTCGTACCAAACGCCTATCCTTTCCTAGCGAGGCTATTGTTGACCTTACCGAGGAACTAAATGCACCCTATTCATCCTCTCTTGACTGATAATAATCGTTGAATCTGGAGACTTTCCTAGCTCTTCGTACTTTCAGACCCTCGTGTTGGTATTTTATAAGGTGGAGATCACTCTAACTAAGAAGATATCTCATACAACCCTTTTTTGAAGTATGTCTGATTATATTGCATGTTATAAAACATGGCATTGACTTGGTGTCTACAGGGCATTTCACATAGTCCCCTACGCCAGCTGAAGGCTTAGATGGCAACCATGAAACTTTTCCATTACTACACCAAATGGAATAGAGTTTTGCACATATACGCACTGCATGTTCAGGAAGCAGGAATGTAATACAGGCTTAGGGACATTTAATTCAACTCTTTCCAAGAAGTACATGACAAGTAGTTGTTTGACCTAAGCAGGAATGTGATTAAACTGGCTCGTGAAGGGTTTAATCTGCAGGGGTCATAACTAATAAAGAAAACCTGTTTGCTTTGGCAGAATGGGACTTTGCTGGTGGCCCTCACTCCTCTTGCATACACGCATAGCTGTAGAAATAGTACTCCTTTCTATCTAAGAAATTGCCATGAGTTAATGCTGCTGGCAAGGTTGGGAAGTTGGTAATTGGCATGACTAGAAACGCTAGTCCTGAGTATGGCTTAAGTTCACCAGCAATCTAGCTGGACATAAGCAGCCATGGTGCCATGTAAAGTCAGCAAGGTTAAATACTGCAAGAACCACTAGGAGTGTTCAAATACGGTTCCAACTCAATCCTTGGAACCCAGTAGTTTTGTTTGCATGGTTGGAGCTAATGAATGAAAATGAACTAGCACAATATTTGACGCTTTCAACGGTGCATCCAAGCCAGGTTTGAGCACCCCTAAGAACCAACATCATATTTACAAATGGGACACGTGAGCACCCTGGGATGAGTGTCTATGAATGGAGGGACACCTTTATGCTTTGAGATTAGGAACAAGCTTGCTGATATTTGCTTCCAGTTAATAAGTATACTAGAACAAACAGAAGTATCATCGTTCATGTGGATGAAAAGTAAGTTGAGTCCCATATCGAAATCTGAAGCTGTGAGGAAAATGTACTTTATGAAATAACAGATAATTACAACTGAAGGGAATAAGCATACTTTGTTGTGTTAGCATGAAAAAAAGGCTCTAATAAAGAAACATGGTCAATGATTTTATTAAATGTTTACTTTTTCTCAATTCTGTTTTATTTTTAAGTAGATAAGTAGATTATGACATGGTCTAGTCTCCTGTAGAAGTATAGAAGACTAAAAGATTAAACCATGCTGCCTAAAAAGCTCAACACAAATTTCATGACATGGCAACTGTTCAAGTTTATGGCCGTACAAAGTACAAACAACACAATGCAAAACTAGGAGTATAGAAGTAACAATCCAGCAGTCATCACAAATATTATGCTCTCAATATTGCTGCATTCCTGCATGTATATTCAACAGAAAATTGGAAGCTTTGACTATAAGTCTTTTAACTTTACAATTAATATGCACCCCTTATCAAAAAAGTTAGGGCCAACTTAGGAACATCATCTCATCACAAGTAACTTCAAGCGGTTTGCATTTTATGACATTTCTTAAACTTAAGCATTGAATTACACATGCTGCACTCCGGCTGCAAATAAATTCATTGTGCAATATAGACAAATGTTTCATGTCCACTTGAATTGATCCTATTCTAATCGTTCACCAAACTTGAAATTAACATTTGAATTTTGATTAACAAAATAATGTACTAATCTGCATGTAAATTGGATCCACAAATGGTCGTTTCACAAGCATCTTACAGAGTACATCGAGTTTGAAGTTAAAAATCTAGGCAGATTTACAACACGCTCCCACTAGTACTTTTTTCTTTTAGAATTCTTGAGAACTTGTTCCCCGTGTGGCTGTGTTGCTCCTGCAGCCGTTTCCTTGTCGTGAGCTGTCTTAAGCTTTGGTGTGGCTGCCGGCGAGCACCTTGGCTCTCCAGGCCTCGATCCTTTAGTCCGCTGTTGTGCAAGGCCTAGGTTAGCTAGGAATCCGTTATTTGCTGCTCATTCAGTCAAGACGGTCTTGTTTTCCTTTCTTTTTTTCTCTTCTTCTTTGTTTCCTTTTTTCCTTTATAAATATTTGTATTTTGGTCGTTTGCGCTATCGTAGCGCTTTATTCTTAATGAAAATGACACACTCCCATACGTATTTGAGGAAACAAACGAGCTTGTACATGTGATTCTCACACACCATTTTTGGCCTTGTGCATTTGTTCAGGATATACCCTGTTTATAATGGGCTAGATATTGAAACTGTGAGCCTCATTGAGATTAGTGATATACCAGAAGTCAGCCTACCTGGGATTAAGCGAACAAGTGATTTTAAAACTGTGGTTTGTCGATACCATGCTGTGTGATCTATTTACCTATTTCTAGCATGAAAACATCTTTATTTACTTATTAGTTTTACCTCATAGATGGCTATCTCCCAGTAAACCATTATAAATCCTCTCTGCCACATTGGTGGCATTTTCATACATGGATCTTTCTCTGCCTATTGCATTATAGCCATTTCATTTAGTACACCACTTGATTAGGCCCTCTGGCTTCCGTTCCAATTAATCATGTAATTTTAGAGGAAACAGTGACTTGTGTAATTATTCAGAATCTGCTTCTTTTATTGATAAGGACTGCTCTTGGATTAGTTACAATAACAGAAGATTTTATAATTGCAGCCCTTATATCCTAGCTTGAAAAATGAGAAGTGCCAGATTATGCTTAATTTGCAGTACTATCTGAAATTAGCTCATGGTAGGATGAAGGAAAGAATAGTTGAGTCTCAAAGTAGCATCCAGAAAGTAGTGTAGTTTATGTAACTGAGCCTGGGGATATGCAATTTGCAAATCCTAGATGATTTTAAAGTTCAAACTAGCGTACAGAGGGTAGCCTAGTGGATGCAAATGCGCTCTATGTCTTTTTGAGCTGAAAACTCTAGGGTAGGCCCTGATAGTAAAGATTTTCTTAATAAAATAAAATATGTGCAGGAGGGGGAGGGTAACATGCAAAGGACGTAGACCGAGTGAAGAAACTAAAGATCGTCTAGACAAATAACCAAAGAAGATCTAAGCTCATCCTTCATTCTTTAAGAGAGAAGGAACATGTCTCCTTTGAAAGAGAAGGACCAAGCACTAATGGTTTACATTGTCAAAAATAAGCGCATCACTTGGCTTCCAGATGGACAAGCAGTCGTAGCAAAAACCTCATAGAAGGGTTTGCCAAATGATGTTCTGCTGAGGAGAGCATGGTAGCAAAATCCAGATTAGTGTCAAGCCTGATGTTGATAGATTGCAACAATTGTTTGCTGGAGTTGCAACTCCAAAAGATGTGGTCTGTAGTTTCAATAGGGCCATCTTCACAGAGGTGGCACACCCCATTCTTTTCAAACATAAGATTTTTACTTAGGATCATATCCTTTCTGTTGAGACGATCATTAGTGAGGGGCCAGAAAAAAGATTTGATTTTAGAAGTGCATTTAGTCTTCCAAATCCACTTGGAGAAGGCAGTCGCTTGGATTGGATGTGCTCAAAGTGCAACTTGTAGATATTGATAACAGAGAAAAAGGAGGCCCATTTGTATGACCAGATATCCAACTCATCTTTTCATTGAAGGTAGATCTAGTTTGAATGACCAACGGACTGAATTCATGGAATCCATCAAAGGCTTGGTCATTGTTGATGCAATGTGCTCCTATGTATCTACAAACTTGAAATCGTAGCTGATTTTCAAATTTCAAAACTAGCCTAAAGGAAGTAGTAGTAGTATTGTTGATGCAGTGTGCTCTAGGTATTATTTGCAAATATTAAAGTACTAGCTTACTCATTTTGCTAGTATAAAAATGAACCTTACAGCTATCATGTTTCTACTTTAGTTAGAGACTAGCGTAATTACTTCTTGCTATTTGATCCAGTTTGAGTTAAACCCATGTTCCTTTATCTTTCAGGCGGGATCTGAAGGTTGCCCTCCTCTATGCTGCATTGTTTTGTTTTCTCATGGTGTCGTGCTATGTTGCGCTATACCTGAAATGGTTCAAACTTTCATCCCTCTTTGTATTTTTCGGAATCCTTCTTCCAGTAATTCTCAAAATCTCTAGGCATAGAAGGCTTAAAAGGAAAAGAGAGAGGAGATTGTTGTTGCCTTTGTCTATGTGAATATCTTTCTCGCATCTTGTAATATTTAGTAAAATGGCTCAACTGCAAAGAGGAAAAATCTGGGTTCACTCGATTTTCAGGCTCGGCTTACGCCCTCAAATATGTTGTATGTATTACCCATTTCTCTTTTGTGCATGCACATACATATATATATGCAACATCGGTCTCCGTTTCCCCTTCTTTTCAAACTTATTTCTTTGCAAGGTAATGCTATCTTTAGAAATTTCTGAAAGCGAATCTTTACAGATCATGGTTAGCTTGTGGTGTGCATAAGTGCATTTGCTCGTGGATGCAATCATGTGAAATATCATCTTGTCACTTGGTTCAATGTGCCAATTGAGCTGCTTTACCTTATTTTTAGCATACCAAGATTGAATATGATCACCGTATCCCTTTCACTTGAGAGTTCCAGCTCCTTTGTTTCAGTTCTTGTAGATTTCTTAAGTCATAATTTTGAGGCCGTACTACTTCTCTGTGGATACCCTGTTCTCTTCAGGAAAGTCGCTATTTTCTTCTTTCGTTCCTTGTATTTCTATTGTCGGCACATCATCCACTGCACAGGAGCAGAGCAGTCTGCACTTTCTGTTACCTCGAATTATCGATCCTTTCCGTTTCCGTTACACTGTTTTTTATCCTGCTTGCCTGCCGAGTTTCTTGAGCCCGAAAGGCCTGGTAAATGCATCTGCAGGATAACTTGCATTAGCTAGTCAGAACAGAAACAGTGCAGCTTGTCCCCAGAAACCAAAAAATAAAATAAAAATAAATACAGTTCAGAGCTCAGACGCACTGATGCAGCTAAGCCGGCACAGTTCAAGCCTTGAGGAGGTGGTAAAGATCTTTTAATTTCATCCATGCCTGGGTACAGAACCAGTAACAGTGTCCGAAGTTCTGAAATGACTGGACGGGGGAACTACCCATGCGTTATCCGAATCATCACCGACGCCGCAATCCAAATTCAGAATCTCCATCATAATCCTAAATCTACTCAGCCCGCCCTCGATTACGGCGAAATTCCTGTGACACCTTTACCCCAAGTGGGAAGATTTGTCGTCTACTCCGGGAATCGTCTTAGCATCTCTACTACCTCACTCGCAGTCGCACAGATCTAGGTGGAGCACTGGGGCTGGAGTCCAGCACCACTGTTGGTGAATCATGACAGGATCGCAGGCAGCAAAATACGCAAGCCACTCGAAATTCTAGCACATGCCTTGGCCAACTCCGAGTGCTTCCGTAATTTGACCGGCTTCATGCCGTGCACTACCACTAGTCATTTAGTCAAGTTAGTAGCCTGCCTATCGTATCATCATCATCGACGCATGTGTAAGAGCATCTCTAGCAGATTTCCGAAAAGACACGGCCTCTATAATAAGAGCTGGATACAGTTTCAAATTCGAAAAAACGACCCGATCAGGAAAATGCCCGACTTGGATTTTTTTATGGGGGGAGCGGGATATTGGACCCAAGTATCCCATATATTCAGGTTTGGAGTCGATTTTTAGTGCGAGCCGAATAGTTACGCAACGGTTGGCAGGAGGGAAGTTTCAACTCGGAACAATGCTCCATCCAAAGTCCGGCGGGGCCGGCGGCGGAGTGAGCTCGCGGGGCGAGCTGGGGCTGGCAGGCACGGTGCGGCCAGACACGGGCGCGTCCAGGGGCGGACGGGCGCTGGCGTGGCCAAGATGGTGGCTCAAGGTGGCAGGAGGAAGGAGATGGAGGAGGAAGATGAAGAGGGAAATAAATAAATTAAAAAGGGTAAGGATAAAATTCTGTTTTTAAAGGCTTGTTTCCGGTATCTATTCTGGGAGGGCAAAATTTCGTACCGTAAACCGTCCTCAGAAAACCGGATACAAGTTTTTCAGTTTAAAATTATTCGAGATATGTTAGAGTCCGTTTTGAAATTATTCGGGATCTGTTAGAGATGCTCTAACGCTAAGTAGCTTTGCGCCCCTAGGTCGCAAAGCCTTTCTTTCTTAACAGAAACCACTGGACACTCGTGTCTCCTGCCACTAGTGCTTCCTGCTTCTAGTGGGCGATGTGTCCACTTACAGTGCATGCCCAAAGTTGGCCGAAAAGCCATATCGTAGTACTATATACACCATTTCTCCTTTTACCAGAAAGGGCTGCACCTTGTAGCTAGGGCTTGTGTTACTTATGGCGTTGCACGAGCGCCTCTCCTAGGTTAACCTACCATATCTCCTCCCTCCAGCGATTAGCATGCAGCGACAACAATATAGTAGTATCAGTGTGTCGTTGACCACTAAGTAGCTAGACTTGGCATCATCTGCATGCCGATCGAGTAGTACAACTCCTACCTTTCTTACCCATAAAAATCATATTATGTCCCGTAGTGCCATTGTGCCTTTCGCTGTCTCTCAAGAGCCCCTGCATTTGCGTCTTCTTCAGGTAGTATAGTTTTTCTCCCTGAGTGGATCGATCTTCAGGTAGTAGTAGCTATAGCTTAGCTTTCTACGCGGCAAAATGGGCCAAAAAAGTAGGAGCACGCACGGGTGCACAATGAGACGATCGGCTACTTTTTCTCCTAACCTTGTCAGTTCTTGGTTTGGGCACATTAACTAATCTGATGTGATGCTAATCTCATCGAGTTTCCCTTTGATCTTAACACCCTGTTTGTCTGTCCAGCAGTCGACACATCCTTGTGCACTTGCCTTCGCATTTTTTAGGTAAAAGTAGAGTCTAAGTCTAATGTATATGGCCAGTCCCTCCTTTTTCTTCGCACCGCATCATCTTTTTGTTCATGCACGTTCGTGAATCATGATGTCGAGCTACATCAAAACATCTTTCCCGACACTTTGCTGTTGCATTTTCTTCTTCTTTCTTTCCCTCTTTAACCTGCTGATGATACTAGCTAGTTGGCACAGGGTTTTGCCGACAGGTCTTCTGGTGAAGTGAGGTCAAATCATCGCCCAATCGAACAGTTTATTGGGTTCTACTATATGTGACATTATGACATATCCTTGTTTTGTCATCAGAGTTCAGGAAAAGCAGGTCAGCCAGAAACATGCTAAGAGCAACTCCAGCCGTTGGCCCCCCAGGCCGAATTGCCGGCGATTTTTTGGCCCTGCTGGGGGGGCGCCGGCGGAAAAAAACGGCCTGGGGGCAGCCCGATTCCCCAGCCGTGTCGCCCCCCAGCCCGGCGTTTTCCGGCGTTTTTAATCGTTTTCCGGCGTTTTCCCCATAGACCCCCATTTTACTAGTAAAATCTATTATTTTGAAGCAAATTTATCATTTGTATCCAATAATTCGACAGAAAAATTATTACAAATTGTTTAACAAATCATAAAATGTAAAACAAGTTTTTAAAATCAAATTACATAAAACCTAGACCTCGCCTTTGCGCCTCCACAGGTGCTCCACCAGATCTTGCTGCAATTGCTCATGAACTACTGGGTCTCGGATTTCCTGACGCGTTGCAAGGTAGGCAGTCCATGATTTCGGTACAGGCAGACGCTCGCTCTCCTCTGGATCCTCGCCCACGAGAGGACCCTGTCTG
This sequence comes from Puccinellia tenuiflora, assembly GCA_012064385.1. Lineage (NCBI taxonomy): Eukaryota > Viridiplantae > Streptophyta > Magnoliopsida > Poales > Poaceae > Puccinellia > Puccinellia tenuiflora. Next base: position 60,905 of record QRDG01000005.1, read on the forward strand.
AAGTATGGCACCTTCTTCTCCTTCTCATCCACTGGATACTTCCGCTCGCTCTCGATGATCATGTTGTGCAAGATCACACAACAAGTCATCACCTCCCACATCTGATCTTTCGACCAAGACATAGCGGGATACCGGACAACAGCAAATCGAGCTTGGAGCCCACCAAATGCCCGCTCGACATCCTTCCTACAAGCCTCCTGGCACTTGGCAAACCAAGCTTTAGCCGTCTTCGGCACAGGGTTTGAGATGGTCTTCACAAATGTTGACCATTTTGGATAGATACCATCTGCCAGGTAGTATCCCTTGTTGTAATGGTGCCCGTTGATCTCGAAGTTCACCGGGGGAGCAATACCTTCAACAAGTTTGGAGAAGACAGGCGAGCACTGCAGGACGTTGATGTCGTTGTTTGATCCTGGCATTCCAAAGAAGGAATGCCAAATCCAGGTATCATACGAAGCCACTGCCTCAAGTACGACACTGCAACCGCCTTTGTGGCCTTTGTACATCCCCTGCCAAGCAAATGGACAGTTTTTCCATTTCCAGTGCATGCAGTCGATGCTTCCTAGCATCCCAGGAAATCCTCTTGCTTCATTCTCGGCTAGGATCCGAGCAGTGTCTTCAGCAGTGGGTGATCGCAAATATTCAGGTCCAAATGCGCCAATTACGGCTCTGCAGAACCTGTAGAAGCACTCAAGGATGGTGGATTCGGCCATGCGCAGATAGTCATCCTGCGAATCAGCTGGAGCTCCATATGCAAGCAATCTCAATGCGACCGTGCACTTCTGGAGCGAGGAAAAACCAACCGTACCGGTGGCAATCTTTCTTGCAAACGAAATAGTTGTCAAACTCTCGGACACCATGCAAAATCTTAAGGAAAAGGTACCGATTCATTCTGAAACGGCGCCGAAATGTCTTCTCGCCGTGTACTGGATCGTCGGCGAAGTAGTCGGCATATAGCATGCAATACCCCTCGGCACGCTGACATGCCTTGCTCTTGCGCCGACCTGGTGCCGAACCACCGCGCTTCGGCTGTGCATCGGCGTCGTACAGGCCAGCCAGACAGGCGAGCATCAGTAAGTGCTCTTCGTCGTCGGCGGCGGCAGATTCGGCTTCCTCGTCCAGCAGAGCGGCGAGCATCTCCTCATCGTCGGAGTCCATCGAGGCAAAGCGTCGAACACCTCGCGGGCAGGGTGGATGCGGATGTGCGCGAAACTTGACCGCGACAGCGATTCTCGGGGTGGAGGCGGCTGGTGCGGGGAGGGATACTACAGAGGGTGTCGTCGCGGTAGTTGGCGGTGGTTTTGGTGGCGAGCTCGCGGCGGAATGGGAGGAGTCGGTGCCGGCGACGGGGAGAAGGAGAGGAGGAAAGCACGAACCCGTTCGTGGAAAGATGCGTTCTCTCGCCGACAGTGGTGGCCCGCGCGGTTTTCCCCTCACTGGGTTCGGCCTGGGACGCCGGATAAAATTTGGCCCAAATCCGGCGAAAAAACGAGGCCTTGGGGGGGTCCTGGGGGCGCGACTACGGAGAAAATGGACCGCCGGCGTCGAAAAGTTGTCCTGGGGGGGCTTCGTGGGGGGACGGCTGGAGTTGCTCTAAGCTAACTGAACATCGGTTACTGAATTGCGTTATAGAAAACAATACAGTACTATTAATCACACAGTGCTTTGCGGCTATTGTCTATTCTTTTCCTACATGCTAGAATCAACAAACCGAAGATAAACACTGTTGCAACTTGCAATGCCCAACGACTCATGAGTAGCGGAATGGGTTGGGATCATAACAACGGGTGCATTATGCAAAGGTGAAGCCCATGCAAGGGCATGCAGGCACCATGCAGCATTCTTTCCCCTTTCTAGTCAAAGGCTTTCTTTGGCCGTCCTAGGCATGGCACTGTGGGAGCTTTCTGGACGCATGGTCATGCTCATGCTTGTACGAGGACCGTAATCATGTTGGACGGTCATCCCTGAGTTGCAAAAGGATAAAATGTACCAAAAGAAACGGCCAAAAGTGCGGCAAACGGAAGAACTGTTGCAGAGTTTGAAGAATTGGAATTACAAACAATCATAGGATTCATGCTTTGTACACCTACGTTACAACTTCAATTGCTAGTTCCAGTCATGTCCAGTCAAATTTTGCTTATACGTATGTCACGTGTGTTACTAATTGAATAGGAATTAGTTTGTGTGTATGTAGATCTTTTCCTTATGTAGAATAATTCATCTTGTGTACGTGATCTAAAAAAAAATACACCTTGCTTATGTTACAACTTCACAATTTATCCAACCATGCCCGGTTGGACTTTATGTAGTCGGCATCAGACCATGTCAATGTTATTGAGTGCCAATTCTTGAGATATTTTAACATTAGTACGACGTGAGACCATGCCCATTTTGATGAATATGAACACTTGAGGGCATCTAAAGAAAGTTCAGCCGGATGGTTGGTAATCCCACATTCTCGTTCTTTGATCGACCCCCACTAGCATAGAGTTTTGTGTGTCCATGTAAGCCTCCTTTTATGCAAATTGATTCATCTTGCTTAACTGATGTAAAGAAATATCTGTTTTCTTAAGTTACAATTTTCATCACACTTCATCTAGCCATATCCAATTAGACCTTTGATAGCCAACTCGATATCATGTCCACACTATTGAATGTCAACCGTCGAGATGTCTTAATGTTACTCCAGCGTGAAACCATGTCCATATTGTTGAATATCATCTGCTGATATATCTAAAATTAAGACCATGTAAGTGGTTAATCGACCCCATATTCTCACTCGTTGATTGAATCGCACGAAGTGTGCGCATATGTAGTCTCTTCCTTACATCGATTCATCCTGCCTACGCGATGCGGAAAAATATTGACCTTGCTTAAGTTGCAATTTGTCCAAAAATGAAGAAGTGAGCTTAAACTCATTTGTTAGGAAAGTGGATGAACAACCCAACCAACCAGGTTCGAGTCCTCATGAATACAGATTTGGGTTCTTATTATTAAAAAAAACAATGTTAGAGCTTCCCCTACCGCATTCCTTTCAAAAAAATTATCCAACAATGTCTGATCGGACTTTGCTTAGACGATGCAAGGCCCTGCCCATGTTGCTGAATGCAACCATTGACATGTGAATTACACAATATCACTACTTGATTTAACATATGCAGGTCTTTACCTATGTAGAATGATTTATTTTGCTTATGTCATGTCATAAAATATTCACCTTGTTAAACTAAACTTCCATGTTATATTGGAATTTGCTTAGCTGAACAATAGTATGTCCATGGTGTTGAATGTCAACCCTTGAGATATCTTAACCTTAACATTAGATTATCACAGCTTGTATGACCGTGCTTTCAATCCGACATGCATTTGAATGTATATCAAAAATTTGTTTAGTGGGTGTGATTTGATTATGTGAGTTGTATTTTTTTATTTTAGGTTTGTATTGGACGAGCTTTTGGCGAGTGTATATGGGAATATGTATACCTGTGTGTTTACCCGGTATAAAAAAGACCAAAATTTTATCTACTAATTAACTGTGCTGCAAAGTTCAAGAATTGGAACCAAATATGAAATGGGGAGTTGTAGCCTTGGTAGGGTAATATTTCCCCAATCTGTCCTCTCCATAGCCGTCCGATCCATTGACAATGGTAATTTGGGGCTTCCATGGCCATGGGTGCATCTGACAACCATCGTGACATGGATTGCCACAAGCCCACAACCGGATCCATATGTTGCATATGCACTAAACCAATGGTGCAACAATGGTCCAAGTCATCGTATGCAACACAGATAGGAGTGCCTCTACACCTACGTGTCACACGATCGTGTGATCTTATCTTGATTTTCTCGACCCTCCTTGAATTTGAACTCCAATGCATCGGGTAGAACCAACATTTATAGTTCAACACGTACGTCGTACGGCTCAAGATATACGGCTCAGATTTAGCAAAGCCGTGAAATATACTAATTAACAACAAATCCAAAGCTGAGGTTGGCATTTAGTCGTCTCCCAGCGGCTATCAATCAATTGATTCCAACAGCCGAACAAGCCTGGATGGAACGACCCAACGAGCGAGCGGCCGATAGATGGCGATTTCCGAAAGCCAAGTTGCAAATAAAGCGCATGCTATCGCTAGGTGGGGTGGCCAGGGCAGGGAGGAAAACAGTGGTTCTCGTGTTGCCGCCATATATGCGTGCGTCGGTCGTATGGCTCGGCTCACCAACACGAGCCGTCGGCGTCGGGCGCGCACGCACTCGCTGACGCCGCCCCGATCGCGAGCGAAGACGCGCAGAGCGGCCAGCGCGCGTACGCTCGCCCGATCGAACAAACCGGTCCCCCATGCGGCAACGGGCGAACAGCCACGGCGACCCCGACGCGCGAGCCTCCGCCTCCGCCTCCGCGTCCTTGACCTTGGCTGGCGATGGCGATACCACTGTAGGGTACGGTTCACAGCACGGCCCCATGCTCGCACGCTCCGTACCTGTCAAGATTGCGCATATCTCGCGCGCAGGGCACGACGTTGACGCGCACGCACTATTCATGAGCTGAAAGCCACTGCTCATGCATATCATTGGGAAGGGCCCCGGCGGTCCCCCGGCTTCGAGCTGAGCACGGTGGCCGTGTGCGTGTGAGCCCGTCTCGATCGATCGATCGGTGTCAAACCACGATCCGCCATTGAAGACTGCATGTACAGCTGCACCCCACTGCTGAAGAAGAAACTCCCGCGCACATAAGTTCGGCGCGATCGATGGGCGATCGCATCGCATATCTGCACAGGGGATCGCACATTGGTTAGTCTTCTTTCCATACTACATGTGGACGGCGACGTACGGCCTTGCCGCCTTCTTCTTCTTCTGGGACGTACGTCTCTTGTCTGCCGCGTCGAGGGTTTCTTTTTTTACGTCTATGTCGTTTTACGTCTATGTCGTGCGCAGTCTGATGCCTTCGGATTGAGGAATCAAACGGAACAAATGCGGCGAAGTAGTCCAATTTTCTGTTACCTAAAAAGGCTAGTATCATTTTCTAGAGTTTTTAGGTATTATTTATGTGGTTCTGCTATACTTAAATTCTCTACTCACTCGGGGTATGCACGCAGTTTAAAAAAAATTAACCATTAAATTTGGTCAACAACATATAAATTATATGTCACAAAAATCATACCGTTGGACTTATATTTAAAAGACGTTTTCAATGGTATAATTTTTTGATGTATAATTTATATTCATTGATCAAATTAATGGTAAAATGTGTTTTTATAAATTATGTGTCTTTTTTTGTGAAATATAAACTATGTGTCCGCCCCGTACCGAAAGGAGTACAACTTTTCTTACTTTTAAGTCCATGTCCCAAGCCATTCGATGCATCCACGTTAAATCAGGATTATTTACCGAAATGTTTTGCCGAAAACACCTGGTGTCTCTTCAGTTCAAAAGTTTTTTCGTGGAGAATTTTGTTCTTAGGAATTTTTTTCTATGGAGCTTGCTTGATTTGTACTCCCTCCATTCCACAATGTAAGATGTTTTAGGTGTTCACATGTTATCTAGATTCGGACTAAAAGTAGTGTATATATACACTAAAACATGTCTAAATACATCTGTCCCGCTTTCCATTTCTAAAAGCTAAAACATCTTATATTTAGGAATAAAGGGAGTATGATTTAAAATCATGGGAATTTTTCTACGGCTTACTTTGCATGTTCGACAGATATACTTTCAGACCTAATTTACCTCATGGAATCTTCTATATTTATGACAACTATGACATACCTGCAATCCTTCAGAAAACAAATTTTGTGTGCTTTTCATGCGACGCAACCAAACTACTCACTCCGTTCCATTTTAGATGACTTTCAAATAGATATATCTAGATTCATTTTATGTCTAGATACATCTATTTGAAAATCATCTAATATGGAACGGAGGGAGTATATGTGAATCTAAGATTCAACATGGCCCTGCGTGCCGAAAAGTTCTTGGTATAGCAGCATGGGCATGTACGAAACGTATCCGCAGGAGAAGTTTCTCGGCTATTTGTTGACCTCAACTCGAGCCGTCACGCCCGTACCGCCGTACGTGCCGACTGAGCCAGGCCAACGTGACCATTGACCTGAAGAGCAACTACTGTAGTTATTACGTCGTGGACGTTGCGTGTGCTCCGTTATGGAGCAGTGGCGCCTCCCTGCAACTGCATGCCCTGCGACTGCTGCGTCCAAAGCTACAGATCTGGCTGCAAGAGCAAAGCACGTGAACACTTTTGGATGCTGCGACAGCACGTTGAGTTGTATATTGCTGACCCGGGCGATTAAGTATGCACGGTATATCCGCGCCTATATAACCCGCTGCAAGATTTGCAAATAGCCAGTTCACGTGAGCCGGCCATATCAAAAACCCGATTCGTACACTTTACCGGATGTCCTATATGATCAGACATTCAGACGTGGTTCCCACCTTTTCATCATGTTACTATTTGTTCTTATTATTATTGCTACAATAGAGAGGAACTCAGAGGAAATGTGCAGACACTGGCTATACTGTTGGCCAGGCCGAACACGTGTGTAACTTGTTTATTCTGCAGAGAAGTTATGTCAAACTCGAACAGAATGTTTTCCTTTTCGTTTGGCGACATTGCTTCTTTTTCATCTTGGCCCTTGGCTATGAAGAAGGTATTCAGACTCAACAAAATCACACTACTCTTGGCAACGTCACTTGTGCGGAGGATTCAAAGGACGACGACAACTCTCTCTCTCTCTCTCTCTCAAAACCCAACACACACAATTGGAACCACCAGAGCGAACCAAGGCCAGGTGTAATTGAAGACGCCCACTGGCCAGTCCAGCTACCACTAATCGGTGCCATGAAAAACGACCAGTAAGACAAAGAGCAGAGAGATTACGGTTAAAAATCACAGACTTCGATGACCAATCTCGGTCTGGACGTTGTACACAAGTTCAAGCTTTGTTTTACACTACTACCATCATAAACCCAATTGACAATTTATTATTAACCGAGTCATGGAATTGATCCCGGGAAGGGGTAGCACCTTTCATGCATGCTACTCCCTACAAGTCTATAATAGTAGATAGACATATGAACTAGTAGGTCCACTCTTTTGGCAGTAGCGCGAGCTCAGGGAAGTCATCCACCTCTCCGACAACAGCCTCATCATCCTTGCCCACACCTTTCTGTTGGGGCTCCAGTTGTTTCTTCTCTTTTCTAACATTTGTTGGCTCATGGTCTTGCCTCGTCGTTGCTTTGATTGGACCTACATCCATGTTGAGCTTGCTCTCCTTCCTTGAAGGCACCTTTGCTTGTACTTTCTTACCATTAGTTTTACTCCCTATGATCGCATCTGCACATAGCAATTTGTATACCCGTAATACACTTTATGGAGTGTATAGTGCTTCCAAATACAATGTTATTTTAGCATCAATGTTGCATACGATAGGGATTACAACATAAAACATGATATATATATATATAATTTATTATCTACCACAGAAACGATAATGATTTGTGCTTGCATGAATCACAATATGAAGACTGAAGTATAATTAAAACTTGTGACAATAAGATGTCATCTAGAACAATAGGACTTGGCCGTTACATATCATTCCATAACTGACGAAGGACCCCTCTATATAAAAAACATAGTTAATTACTCTAAGGTAAGACCGTACATCACCCCATTTTGTATGCCCATTAATTATTCATAGTAGTTGCATATAGTTGAACAAATCAATACAAATGTGATCATTAAGCTTACAAATTTTCATAAGATGCATCAACCATTAAGCTAATTTTTTTCATAAGATGCATCAAACATATCCTACATGTTTTCCAAAGATGCACCCAACATATGTTAGAGGTTTATTTAAGGTGATTCAAATTTTGACATGTATATTGCCATGTAGCAAGTGATATTCACGTTGCACTGTTGAAAGGTAGCTATGAACTCTATTACATAATAAAACAATATTATACATGCACTAGCGAAAAAGCAATAATTTTGTTGTGGTACATAGTATTTCCAAAATACGTGATCATTTAGTATCTACATATCAAAGAGATTGCAGAAACTAAGTAAGTATATAAATGTCTTCATCTAAGTTGGCCGAGATTTTCTAATGCATAAGTTGATTCCGAAAAGTGTAAATTCAATTTAGTGAAACATACATTTTTTATAGAAAATTGTGGAAAACGCACAAGTTACACTCCTGCACTAAGCTGAAAATAGTTGATGATTTCTATAAATACCAAGGTTGTTAGCGCCATGGTGATGCACATATCGTCTTGGCTATACAAATTTACTACACGGAATGAATCTATTACCTTTATTCGGAGGCAAATTAGGTGGAAGTTCCGGTTGAAACACACCGTTGTCTCCTACCCACTGTGGGTGCGGAGCACCGCCCGTCGTAACAGCAGAATCAACCGTCAACAAAACAATAAGAACAGGGATAACATCGAATATCCCGTCATTAGCCTGTACGTATGGGACACATGTCATGAACATGGAACTAGGAATAGTTAAAAACAACCCAAGAATAAAATATTATCTCTTACCATTTACTTTTCTCTTCAATTAAGACAAAATGATGGTTTATCTTGTCTCTCAATTAAACTAAAACATCAAATATCAAGGTTGACGTTGCAAAAATTAGAAGAACTTTATCATCATAAATATCTCACCGGAAATCCTAGTGGAATCATGTACCACTGCCCCGCTAGAGCGAGTCTATGCACCAGTACATTTCCTCCGGCGTCGAAATACGCGACCAAGAGCTCACCAAGCAATCCGATTTGAAAGAGCTGAAGGAATTATTAACTTGGAATCATGAGCTCACAGATATATACATAAAGATACATAATAGAACGAAAGGATATTTCAAGATAGTTCTTGGTTACCAGTGGAAAAGCGATAGGGTAGGCGTCGAAAGGAAGTGTGACAATTCCCTCCATGGTGTGTGTGATCGGCCTAGCGATCGAGAGTCCCTGTTGAGGGAGAGACGATTAGGTGTTTGTTTCTGGGTGCGAAGGAGGTTCTTTTTGTCGATATGACCTTACCTTTTATAGTTCTATGCATATATATCTTTATACATTTAATACTCCTATTAAGTGTTGATTGTTTTATAGATATGTCATTAATTCGTCGAACTTTGATTTGCCGCTTGAAATTAATTGTTTTTGTATATGATTTATATAGATTTCGACGATACCCCCAAGAATTTATTGAAACTTTAAAGCGGATATAGATATCTTTAAGATTCCATTGAATGTTAAGGACTAGATCGCGTCTTACAGTAAAACCAATCAATGAGTTGGGGATCCCAATAAGATAACACTTCACAACCTCTATGTATTGTGATCATGGGCAAGAGGGGAACAAGCGGGTCTGGCTAGGAGAGATAAGAACAACGAGGCAAGAAAATTTTAGAAGGGAAAGAGATGAAATTACAAATAAAAAGTATTGGTGATCCTTTCCAATTTCATTTTGAGAGAAGGAACTAGCGTCTCTTCTCCCGCAAAGGCTACGTGGGATAATTTAACCGTCTCTACCGTTGAATTGACACGATTCAACCTGAGGCGGAACCCAGGTCATCACGTCAAATAGGGGAACTGTGTGCGAGAATTTCATCATCGTCATTATTTGTAATCATCGCTGCCATAAGTGCAACATGCAAACCAGACACGTGGAAAGACTGGTCAAACTAGACGTCTTGGTGTTTCCCGAGCTTCAAATCGAGCAGATAGCATGACACTTCATCAACGAGGTTTAGGAGAAAACATCTACGAGTACCCGGAGCAACTCAAGAAATTTTACTTCACGACAATTGAAAATCAAAGGACAAGGAAGACATCGTGCTGCCTCTCTCTCTCTCTCTCTCTCTCTCTCTCTCTCTCTCTATATATATATATATATATATATATATATTAATCCCTTCTCTCGCTCAAAACATAAAATCAATTTCATTCCCCACATGCACAATTTGAACCACCAGAGTGAACCAAGGCCAGGTGAAATGGCAGACGCACACTGGCCAGTCCAGCTGCCACACTAATCGGTGCCATGAAAACGACAAGTAAGACATGGAGAAATGAGATTATGGTTAAAAAGCACAGATTTCGAAGACCAGTCTTGGCTCGGACGTCGTATAGAGATCAATCTTTGTTTAGACTACTGCCATCATATAACCCAATTGACAATTTATTATTAACGGAGTCATGGTATTGATCCCGGGAGCACCATTCATTCATGCTACGTACTCGCTACAAGCCTATAATAGTAGATAGACATATGAACTAGTAGGTCCACCCTTTCGGCAGTAGCGCGAGCTCAGGGAAGACATCCACCTCTCCGACAACAGCCTCGTCATCCTTGCCCACACCCTTCTGTTGGGGCTCCAGTTGTTTCTTCTCTTTTTTAACAGTTGTTGGCTCATGGTCTTGCCTCATCATTGGTTTGATTGGACCTGCATCGATGTTAAGCTTGATCTCCTTGCCTGAAGGCACCTTTGCTTCTACTTTCTTTCCATTAGTTTTACTCTCTACGATCACATCTGCACATAGCAATTTGTGTACCCGTAATACACTTTATGGAGTGCATAGTGCTTCAAAATACAATGTTATTTTAGCCTCAAAATATCGCATACGATAGAGATTACAACATAAAACATGATATATATAATTTATTATCTACTACAGAAACAATAATGATTTGTGGTTGCATGAATTATTATATGACGACTGAAGTATAATTAAAACATTGTAAATAAGATGTCATCTGGAACAATCGGACTTGGCCGTTACATATCATTCCATAAGTGACGAAGGATCCCTCTATATAAAAAAACATAGTTAATTACTCTAAGGTAAGACCGTACATCATCCCATTTTGTATGCCCATTAATTATTCATCATAGTTTCATCTAGTTGATGAATTCGATAATGTGATCATTAAGCTTACAAATTTTCATAAGATGCATCAACCATTAAGCTAAAAAATCATTCGTAAGATGCATCAAACATATTCTACATGTTTTCCGAAGATGCACCCAACATATGTTTGATGTTTATTTCAAGTGATTCAAAATTTGACATGTATATTGCCATGTAGTATCTACATATCTAAAAGAGTCTAGAAACTAAGTAAGTGTATAAATTTCTTCATCTAAGTCGGACGAGATTTTCTAATGCATAAGTCGACTCCGAAAAGTGTAACTTCAATTTAGTGAACGATACATTTTTTTATAGAAAATTGCGGAAAACGCACAAGTTACACTCCTGCACTAAGCTGAAAATAGGTTATGGTTTCTATAAATACCAAGGTTGTTAGCGCCATGGTGATGCACATATCGCGCTGGCTATACAAATTTACTACACATAATGAATCTATTACCTTTGTTCGGAGGAAAATTAGGTGAAGGTTCCGATTGTAACACACGTTGCCTACTACCCACTGTGGGTGCGGAAGACTGTCCATCGTAACAGTAGAATCAACCGTCAACAGAACAGTAACAACATGAATAATATCGAATATCCCGTCATTAGCTTGTATGCATGGACACATGTCATGAACATGAAATTAGGAACAGTTAAAAATAACCCAAGAATAAAACATTATCCCTTACCATTTACTTTTCTATTCAACTAAGACAAAAAAGATGGTTTATCTTGTCTCTCAGTTAAACTAAAAAGTCAAATATCAAGGTTCACGTTGCAAAAATGATAAGAACTTTATCAACATAAATATCTCACCGGCAATCCTAGTGGAATCATGTACCACTGCCCCGCTAGAGCGAGTCTATGCACCAGTGCGTTTACTCCAGCGTCAAAATACGTGAGTAAGAGCTCTCCAAGCAATCCGATTTGAAAGAGTTGAAGGAATTATTAACTTGGAATCATGAGCTTATAGATATATACATAATAGAACGAAAGGACACATCAAGATAGTTCTTGGTTACCATTGGAAAAGCGATAGGGTGGGCATCGAAAGGAAGTGTGACAATTCCATCCATGGTGTGTGTGGGCCTAGCGATCGAGAGTCCCTGTTGACTGAGAGACAATTAGGTGTTTGTTTCTAGGTGCGAAGGAGGTTGTCTTTGTCGATATGACCTTACCTTTTATAGTTCTATGCATCTATATCTTCATACATTTAATTCACATATTCAGTGTTGATTGTTTTACATATATGTCATTAATTCATCAAACTTTGATTTTCCGCTTGAAATAATTGTTTTTTTGTAAATGATTTATATAGATTTCGACGATAACCCCAAGAATTTATTGAAACTTTAAAGTGGATATAGATATATTTAAGATTCCACTGAATGTTAAGGACTAGATCGCGTCTTATAGAAACACCAATCAATGAGTTGGGGCTCCCAATAAGATAACACTTCACAACCTCTATGGATTGTAATCATGGGCAAGAGGGGAACAAGCGGGTCTGGCTAGGAGAGATAAGAACAACGAGACAAGAAAATTTTAGAAGGGAAAGAGATGAAATTACAAATAAAAAGTATTGGTGATCCTTCTTAATTTTGTTTCGAGAGAAGGAACTGGCGTCTCGTCTCCCGAGAAGGCTATGTGGATGATTTAACCGTCTCTATCGTTGAATTGACACGATTCAACTTGAGGCAGAACCCAGTTCATCACGTCCAATAGGGGAACAGTGTGAGAGAATTTCATCATCGTCATTATTTGTAATCATTGCTGCCATAACTGCAACATGCAAACCAGACACGTGGAAAGACTGGTCAAACTAGACGTCTTGGTGTTTCCCGAGCTTCAAATCGAGCAGATAGCATGAGACTTCATCAACGAGGTTTAGGAGAAAACATCTATGAGTACCCGGAGCAACTCGAGAAATTTTACTTCATGACAATTGAAAATCAAAGGACAAGGAAGACATCGTTGCTGCCTCTCTCTCTCTCTATTAATCCCTTCTCTCGCTCAAAACATAAAATCAATTTCATTCCCCACATGCACAATTTGAACCACCAGAGTGAACCAAGGCCAGGTGAAATGGTAGACGCACACTGGCCAGTCCAGCTGCCACACTAATCGGTGCCATGAAAACGACAAGTAAGACATGGAGAAAAGAGATTATGGTTAAAAAAGCACAGATTTCGAAGACCAGTCTTGGCTCGGACGTCGTATACGAGATCAATCTTTGTTTAGACTAATGCCATCATAAAACCCAATTGACAATTTATTATTAACCGAGTCATGGTATTTATCCCGATAGAACCATTCATGCATGCTACTCGCTACAAGTCTATAATAGTAGATAGACATATGAAATAGTAGGTCCACTCTTTCGGCAATAGCGCGAGCTCAGGGAAGTCATCCACCTCTCCGACAACAGGCTCATCATCCTTGCCCACACCCTTCTGTTTGGACTCTAGTTGTTTCTTCTCTTTTTAAACAGTTGTTGGCTCATGGTCTTGCCTCGTCGTTGGTTTGATTAGACCAACATAGATGTTGAGCTTGATCTCCTTGCTTGAAGGCACCTTTTATTCTACTTTCTTTCCATTAGTTTTACTCCCTACGATCACATCTGCACATAGCAATTTGTATACCCATAATACACTTTATGGAGTTAGTGCTTCAAAATACAATGTTATTTTAGCCTCAAAACATCGCATACGATAGGGATTAAAACATAAAACATGATATATATAATTTATTATCTACCACGGAAACGATAATGATTTGTGCTTGCATGAATCATTATAGGACGACCGAAGTACAATTAAAACATGTGTAAATAAGATGTCATCTGGAACAATAGGCCTTGGCCATTACATATCATTCTATAGGTGACGAAGGACCCCTCTACATAATAAAACATAGTTAATTACTCTAAGGTAAGACCGTACATCACCCCATTTTGTATGCCCATTAATTATTCATCATAGTTTCATCTAGTTGAACAAATCAATAATGTGATCATTAAGCTTACAAATTTTCATAAGATGCATCAACCATTAAGCTATTTTTTTCGTAAGATGCATCAAACATATTCTACATGTTTTCCAAAGATGCACCCAACATATGTTAGAGGTTTATTTCAAGTGATTCAAATTTTGACATGTATATTGCCATGTAGGAAGTGATATTCACGTTTCACGGTTGAAAGGTAGCCATGAACTCTATTACATAAGAAAACAATATTATACATGCACTAGCGGAAAAGCAATAATTCTGTTGTGGTAAATAGAATTTCCAAAAGTACACGTGATCATTTAGTATCTACATATTAGACAAAGTCCAGAAACTAAGTAAGTATATAAATGTCTTCATCTAAGTCGGCCGATATTTCTAATGCATAAGTCGATTCTGAAAAGTGTAACTTCAATTTAATGAAACATACAGTTTTTATAGAAAATTGTGGAAAACGCACAAGTTACACTCCCGCACTAAGCTGAAAATAGTTGATGGTTTCTATAAATACCTAGGTTGTCAGTGCCATGGTGATGCACATATCGTGCTGGCAATACAAATTTACTACACGGAATGAATCTATTACCTTTGTTTGGAGGCAAATTAGGTGGAGGTTCCGGTTGGAACACACCGTTGTCTCCTATCCAGTGAGGGTGCGGAGCACCGCCCATCATAATAGTAGAATCAACCGTCAACAGAACAATAACAACATGGATAACATCGAATATCCCGTCATTAGCCTGTATGTATGGACACATGTCATGAACATGGAACTAGGAATAGTTAAAAACAACCCAAGAATAAAACATTATTCCTTACCATTTACTTTTCTCTTCAATTAAGACAAAACGATGGTTTATCTTGTCTCTCAATTAAACTAAAAATTCAAATATCAAGGTTCATGTTGCAAAAATTAGAAGAACTTTATCAACATAAATATCTCACTGGCAATCCTAGTGGAATCATGTACCACACTAGTAGGAAAAGGGCTATAGCCGCCGGGGCATCACTGGCGAACCAGAAAACAACATTCGCCAGCGGTAAATAGCACTGGCGAACATGTATTCCAGTTCGCCAGTGGTAAGACAAGTACCACTGGCGAACAAAGATCCCAATGCGCCAGTGGTAAGCGCGGGTTCGGGCATCCCTAGCGGGGCCACCTACCACTGGCGAATGGTGGGAGCGGTTCGCCAGCGGTAAGTTAAGTACCGCTGGCGAACAATCGATCCCGTTCGCCAGCGGTAGGTAGTACCACCTACGTCATAGCGCGCGCGCGGAACTGGTCGAGCTCTCCTCATCCCCACCCGTCTCGAGCTCTAGCTCCTCTCCGCCTCCGCCTCCGCCGCCGCCGCCCCGAGCCCCCACTAGCCCTCCTCCTCCCCGGCCGCCGCCGCCACCCTCAACCCCGCCGGCGCCACCACCCTCACCCGCGCTGGCGCCACCACCCTCAACCCCACCGGCGCCGCCACGCACAGCTCCCTCACCCGCACCGCCGCCGCCCCGAGCCCCCACTAGCCCTCCTCCTCCCCGGCCGCCGCCGCCACCCTCAACCCCGCCGGCGCCACCACCCTCACCCGCGCCGGCGCCACCACCCTCAACCCCACCGGCGCCGCCACGCACGGCTCCCTCACCCGCACCGCCGCCTCCCTCACTCCACGGACGACCGGCGGAGCAGGCCCGGAGCAGGCGCGGCGACGGAGCTGGGCAGGGCGGGAGCAGGGCAGGGCGGGAGCAGGGCAGGGCCGGAGCAGGTGCGGCAGGGCCAGAGCAGGAACCTGGGGCGGCGGATTCGACCAAGCAGGACCTAGGTGAGCTTCGGTGGATGAAATCCATGAAATATGTGTGTTTTTTTTATGTGTTTGTTGTCAGATCCATGAAAATTGTTGGCAATCTATGTTGATCTATGATGCTGCTCAATTTTTTTGATGTGTTTGCTATCAAATCCATCAAATTTGTAGGCTATATATGATGATCTATGATGCTGCACGATTGTTTTGATGTGTTTGCTATCAAATTCATGAAATTTTTGGCAATATATGGTGCTACTCGATTTTTTTGATGTGTTTGGTGGATGAAATCGCATGTCTCTTCTTTATTAGCCTTGTATAAGTTATGCATCGCAGATGGGCAAGAGCATCGATAAAAGGAAAAAGATGATTAGGGGAGCTGTTGTTTTTGTTGTTTGGGCTGCGATTGTTGTAGCTGTTCGGGTCTTAAAAAGGAAGAGAAGAGCACGTATACCATATGGGCCAATGCATGAAAAAGACCGGATGAGAACACATGTGCATCCTACTTGGCTCACCAGCACCATCACGGGAACATGTGTCCGACCTAACTATGAGGCACACATCCAAATCATTTCTGTTTGCTTTCATTAGTCTTTTTCTTCGAATGCCGATGATTAAAATGAAGTGACACCGCGTGATCTGTGGTGGAGCTAGTGAGCCTTGTGATATGCATGAATACACATCTTGTGCATCCTACTTGGCTCACTAGCACCATCGCGGGAATATGTGTCCGACCTAACTATGAGGCACACATCCAAATCATTTATGTTTGCTTTAGTCTTTTTCTTCGAATGCCGATGATTAAAATGAAGTGACACCATGTGATCCCAGGGATGGTGCTAGTGAGCCTTGTGATATGCATGAATACATATCGTGCATCCTACTTGGCTCACTCGCACCATCCCTGGAACTTTTGTGTGTCCAATCTAAGTATGAGCCACACATCCAAATCATTTATGTTTGCTTTAGTCTTTCTCCGAGAATGCCGATGATTATTGTGGCCGTACAGTTGAGTTAATTACTTATAGTATCGCTTACAGTTGACCTCTTCATGTCACAAATAGTTTATAATGTGTTATGAATTGTTTATGTGACGATCGATATTTGCAGGAAATGAATACCCCGTGTGCTAGTTGTGGCTATGCTAGATGCAAAAACAAGAAGTTTGTTATAGTGCTCCCAGCGGACTTTGAAGCTTTGACGGTATATTATTTGAATTTCAATTGTGTGCTTGTTACTATATGGGACTACTTAATCTTTGTTGCTAACTGCTAAGTACTCTCACTACATGATTATCTCGTTGAGTTAAATAATGTACACATGCTTCATGATTTGTTTTTTATCTTTTGGCCAGACCATCCCATGTTGTGCAAGGAGGGACTTCATGAAGCATGTCAGGAAAGACATTCGTCAGGAAGGGACATTTGAGGTCACTCTCGTCCAGATGACCAAGGCCAAAGACTTCATAGTTCGTGTCACCAACGAGGCAGGCCGAACCTATTTCGGTTGCCCTCGTTGGAGAGCCCTTGTACGGGCTTATGGGATGGAGGCCGGTAGGAGGTGCTTATTCTATCTTGACCACGGCGATACCGACGTTAACGTATTTTACAGGACCGCTGACAGTGACTCTGAGTTCTCTCAAGACGACGGTCAAGACCTAAGAGATGATGACGACATCATTGTGTTTGATGGTTGAAGAGATAACGACAGTCTCATTATTTCGAATTCTAATATTTAGACACTTGTTGCTATTTCAGATTGTAATAATATGATGAACTATGATTGTGATCAACTTTGTCTACTTATACTATTTTGGAAATTCTATATTTGTACTGGTTTTGTCAAATATTTCAGCAATACTGCTGTTGTAGCTCTATATATACTGCTGTAATATGAATGTACAGAAAGAAATACAAGAAATTCAGAAAATACACCGCTGGCGAACAAAGAAGATGTTCGCCAGTGGTACGTGGGCTACCGCTGGCGAACAAATGTCTGGTTCGCCAGTGGTAACCTACTTACCGCTGGCGAACATGATGTTCGCCAGTGGTAAGCTGTTACCACTGGCGATAGTAGCGCTGGCGAACCGCATGTTTGCCAGCGATAGCCAAAACTGGTTCGCCAGTGATAGGCTTTTTCCTACTAGTGCCACTGCCCCGCTAGAGCGAGTCTATGCACCAGTACATTTCCTCCGGCGTCGAAATACGCGACCAAGAGCTCTCCAAGCAATCCGATTTGAAAGAGCTGAAGGAATTATTAACTTGGAATCATGAGCTCACAGATATATACATAAAGATACATAATAGAACGAAAGGATACTTCAAGATAGTTCTTGATTACCAATGGAAAAGCGATAGGGTAGGCGTGGAAAGGAAGTGTGACAAATCCCTCCATGGTGTGTCTGATCGGCCTAGCGATCGAGAGTCCCTGTCGAGGGAGAGACGATTAGGTGTTTGCTTCTGCATGCGAAGGAGGTTCTTTTTGTCGATATGACCTTACCTTTTATAGTTCTATGCATCTATATCTTTATACATTTAATTCTCCTATTAAGTGTCAATTGTTTTACAAATATGTCATTAATCCGTCGAACTTTGATTTGCCACTTGAAATTGATTGTTTTTTGTAAATGATTTATATAGATTTCGACGATACCCCCGAGAATTTATTGAAACTTTAAAGCGGATATAGATATCTTTAAGATTCCATTGAATGTTAAGGACTAGATCGCGTCTTATAGAAAAATCAATCAATGAGTTGGGGCTCCCAATAAGATAACACTTCACAACCTCTATGGATTGTGATCATGGGCAAGAGGGGAACAAGCGGGTCTGGCTAGGAGAGATAAGAACAATGAGGCAAGAAATTTTTAGAAGGGAAAGAGATGAAATTACAAATAAAAAGTATTGGTGATCCTTCCCGATTTTGTTTTGAGAGAAGGAACTAGCATCTCTTCTCCCGAGAAGGCTATGTGGGATGAGTTAACCGTCTCTACCATTGAATTGACACGATTCAACCTAAGGCGGAACCCAGGTCATCACGTCTAATAGGGGAACTGTGTGCGAGAATTTCATCATCGTCATTATTTGTAATCATCACTACCATAACTGCACAAACCAGCCATGTGGAAAGACCGGTCAAACTAGACGTCTCGGTTAGTCCCGAGCTTCAAATCGAGCAGATAGCCCGAGACTTCATGAACGAGGTTTAGGAGAAAACATCTATGAGTACCCGGAGCAACTCAAGAAATTTTACTTCACGACAATTGAAAATCAAAGGACAAGGAAGACATCGTTGCTGCCTCTCTCTCTTTTAATCCCTTCTCTCGCTCAAAACATAAAATCAATTTCATTCCCCACATGCATAATTTGAACCACCAGAGTGAACTGAGGCTAGGTGAAATGGTAGACGCCCGCTGGCCAGTCCAGCTGCCACACTAATAGGTGCCATGAAAACGACAAGTAAGACATGGAGAAAAGAGATTATGTTTAAAAAATCACAGATTTTGATGATCAGTCTCGGCTCGGACGTCGTGTACGAGATCAAGCTTTGGTTTAGACTACTTCCATCATATAACCCAATTGACAATTTATTATTAACCGAGTCATGGTATTGATCCGGGAGCACCATTCATGCATGCTACTCGCTACAAGTCTATAATAGTAGATAGACATATGAACTCACTATGAACTAGTAGGTCCACTCTTTTGGCAGTAGCGCAAGCTCAGGGAAGACATCCACCTCACCGACAACAGCCTCATCATCCTTGCCCACACCCTTCTGTTGGGGCTCCAGCTGTTTCTTCTCTTTTTAACAGTTGTTGGCTCATGGTCTTGCCTCGTCGTTGGTTTGATTGGACCTGCATCGATGTTGAGCTTGATCTCCTTGCCTGAAGGCACCTTTGCTTCTACTTTCTTTCCATTAGTTTTACTCCCTACGATCAAATCTGCACATAGCAATTTGTGTACCCGTAATACACTTTATGGAGTGCATAGTGCTTCAAAATACAATGTTATTTTAGCCTCAAAATATCGCATACGACAGGGATTACAACATAAAACATGATATATATATATAATTTATTATCTACCACAGAAACGATAACGATTTGTGCTTGCATGAATCATTATATGACGACTGAAGTATAACTAAAACATGTGTAAGTAAGATGTCATCTGGAACAATAGGATTTGGCCATTACATATCATTCCATAAGTGACGAAGGACCCCTCTATATAAAAAAACATAGTTAATTACTCTAAGGTAAGACCGTACATCACCCCATTTTGTATGCCCATTAATCATTCATCATAGTTTCATCTAGTTCAACAAATCAATAATGCGATCATTATGCTTACAAATTTTCATAAGATGCACCAACCATTAAGCTAAAAAAATCGTAAGATGCATCAAACATATTCTACATGTTTTCCGAAGATGCACCCAACATATGTTTGAGGTTTATTTCAAGTGATTCAAAATTTGACATGTATATTGCCATGTAGTATCTACATATCAAAAAGAGTCCAGAAACTAAGTAAGTGTATAAATGTCTTCATATAAGTCGGACAAGATTTTCTAATGCATAAGTCGATTCCGAAAAGTGTAACTTCAATTTAGAGAAAGATACATTTTTTATAGAAAATTGCGGAAAACGCACAAGTTACACTCCTGCACTAAGCTGAAAAAAGTTGATGGTTTCTATAAATACCAAGGTTGTTAGCGCCATGGTGATGCACATATCGTGTTGGCTATACAAATTTACTACACGGAATGAATCTATTACCTTTGTTCGGAGGAAAATTAGGTGGAGGTTCCGGTTGGAGCACACCGTTGCCTACTACCGACTGTGGGTGCGGAGCACTGTCCGTTGTAACAGTAGAGTCAACTATCAACAGAACAATAACAACATGAATAATATCGAATATCCCGTCATTAGCCTGTATGTATGGACACATGTCATGAACATGGAATTAGGAACAGTTAAAAATAACCCAAGAATAAAATATTATCCCTTACCATTTACTTTTCTATTCAATTAAGCCAAAAAATATGGTTTATCTTGTCTCTCAGTTAAACTAAAAAGTCAAATATCAAGGTTCACGTTGCAAAAATTAGAGGAACTTTATCAACATAGATATCTCACCGGCAATCCTAGTGGAATCATTTATCACTGCCCCGCTAGAGCGAATCTATGCACCAGTACGTTTCCAATCGTCAAAATACGCGACCAAGAGCTCTCCAAGCAATCCGATTTGAAAGAGTTGACGGAATTATCAACTTGGAATCACGAGCTCATAGATATATACATAATAGAACGAAAGGACACATCAAGATAGTTCTTGGTTACCAGTGGAAAAGCCATAGGGTAGGCGTCGAAAGGAAGTCTGACAATTACATCCATGGTGTATGTGATCGGCCTAGCAATCGAGAGACCCTGTCGAGTGAGAGACAATTAGGTGTCGTTTTCTTGTTTCGAAGGAGGTTGTGTTTGTTGATATGACCTTACCTTTTATAGTTCTATGCATCTATATCTTCATACATTTAATTCACATATTCAGTGTTGATTGTTCTACAGATATGTCATTAATTCATCGAACTTTGATTTGCCGGTTGAAATTAATTGTTTTTTGTAAATGATTTATATAGATTTCAATGATACCCCCAAGAATTTATTGAAACTTTAAAGTGGATATAGATATCTTTAAGATTCCACTTAATGTTAAGGACTAGATCGCGTCTTATAGAAAAACCAATCAATGAGTTGGGGCTCCCAATAAGATAACACTTCACAAGCTCTATGGATTGTGATCATGGGCAAGAGGGGAACAAGCGGGTCTGGCTAGGAGAGATAAGAACAACGAGGCAAGAAAAGTTTAGAAGGGAAAGAGATGAAATTACAAATAAAAAGTATTGTTGATCCGTCCCAATTTTGTTTCGAGAGAAAGAACTAGTGTCTCGTCTCCCGAAAAGGCTATGTGGATGATTTAACCGTCTCTATCGTTGAATTGACACGATTCAACCCGAGGCGGAACCCAGGTCATCACGTCCAATAGGGGAACATCGTGCGATAATTTCATCATCGTCATTATTTTTAATCATCGCTGCCATTACTGCCACACGCAAACCTGCCGTGTGGCGAAGACCGGTCAAACTAGACGTCTCGGTTATCCTCGGACTTCAAATTTAAGAAAGGAAAGGAAATTACATCTACGAGTACCTTACATCTAGGAGGCAGATAGCCCGAGACTTCATCAACGAGGTGTAGGAGAAAACATCTACAAGTACTTTACATCTAGGAGGCAATAAAATGTAAGAAAGGAAAGGAAATTACAAATAACAAAGTATTGGTGAGCATTCCCGATTTCCTTACGAGAGAAGGAACTAACATCTCGTCTCGCGAGAAGGATGTGTGCGATGATTTAACTGTCTATTCTAGTTGAATTGACACGCTTCAACCTGAGGCGGAACCCAAGTCATCACGTATAATAGGGGAACAGTGTGAGAGATTCTGATCATCAACATTAATTATAATCATCGCTCCCATAACTGCAACATGCAAACCTGCCGCGTGGCGAAGACCAGTCAAACTATACGTCTCGGTTAGCCCCGGTTTTCAAATCGAGCACACAGCCGGAGACTTCATCAACAAGGTGCGCAGTGACAATATCTACGAGTACCCAGAGCAACTCACGACAATAGAAAATCAAGCGCATCGGTTCCATCAATGCAGCCGCACGAGAGATCGGTCCAATCAACTAGACCGAAAATAAGATCACGAGGCTCGACTTGGAAATTAATTTGGACAAAACGAGCTATGGGGTCAAGACAAACTACTTGTTCAGACAAAGCCTACAAGTGAAATCATACTCGACCCATGACTCAAGTTTCTCCACCAAGTTCACCTCGGAGGCTACATTACACATGATGATGGGATTGTGCGATGCATAGATATGCATCATACCCGACATTGTACCCACAAAGAACTAACGGGTGGATCCATACATTCTAATTCGAATATCATCTAAAAGTTGAGCACCAAGCCCCTGACATAAGACATATCACAATTTCGGGCCACCCCCAATCTCCTCGCAACGCCGCACACCACACCTCCCGAATATGCTCTACATGTAGCACTACGCCCACCTACTCCGACACGACCCTGATGGCAT
Source organism: Puccinellia tenuiflora (assembly GCA_012064385.1). Classification (NCBI taxonomy): domain Eukaryota; kingdom Viridiplantae; phylum Streptophyta; class Magnoliopsida; order Poales; family Poaceae; genus Puccinellia; species Puccinellia tenuiflora. The sequence goes on from QRDG01000005.1 coordinate 83,805, forward strand.
GGATCACACGTCGCTGGGAGACCCCAAGAGGAGGTATGATGTAGCAAAGCAGGAGTTTCCCTTGATTACAAAACCAAGGTTGTTAGATCCAGTAGGACTTGGAGAAGGCTTAGCGAGGTGTCAATCTACTCTGGCGCTTGTAGATTAACGCGGACACAATCACAAACAAGTACTTTGCCGCAATGAAACAGAGATGTTGTCAATCTCTCCGGCTTGTTGTACACAAAGGATTAAATGTGTGGATGTAAAATATGATGAGAGTGAAATATGACCAGCGAGCAAATGATGATGAAAAGCTATTAAAACGGTTGTAAGCAATGTAGGAAAATAGGACCGGGATCCACAGTTCACTAGAGGTGTCTCTCCAAAAGATATACAAGATGGGTAAACAAATTACAGCATGGCAATTGACAGAATTGTGGTCGCACAACAAGGCTATCATAAAACAATATAGTTCACCGCTTCATCTAATATGGGCATTACGTCAAAATACATAGACCGTCTTCCAACTGCATCTATGACTAATAATCCACCCTGGGATCGCTATCAGCATGTCACCCAAAAGTATTAAGTTGCAAGCAACAGATCATTGCAATAAGCAAAGTGCATAATGTAAGCAATGTAAATAACACAAGGAAATCACACCGTTGTTTTCTCCCTAGTGGCAACAGCACATCTCTTGTCTTAATCGTTTCTGACAACACGAGCTCAGACAAGAGAGGCATGAACCCACTATCTAACATAAATACTCCCTCATACAACACTAATAATTACTTGGCCAAAGCATCCACTAGCATCGGAGAGCGTACAAGATCATAGATAAAACACAACACATAGATGAACAAAAGCAATGACTTCCACAATTCATCGGATCCATGCAAACACAATCATGTAGCAGTTACAGATAATATGATCTTGATCATGGTAGGCATCTCACAAGATCTAAACAATGGAGTACAAGAAGGAGAGACAAACATCTAGCTACTGCTATGGATCCGTAGTCCCGTGGTGGATACTCACGCATTACTCTGGAGGCAGGCATGGTGGTGTACATGCCTCCGGTGTCGATTCCCCTCTCCGACAGGGTGCCGGGAAGAGCTGCAGAACCCTCCTGAACTAGGGTTTGAGATGGCGGTGGCCTCGGACGTCTTCTGGAGAATATGATCGCGCCTCTGGTTTTTTTTAGGTCAGGGGTGAATTTATAGGCGAAGAGGTAGCGCGAGGAGGCGAGGGAGGTGCCCAGGTGGGCCCTAGCCGTGGCCTGCCCCTGGGCCACGCCTGGGTGGCACCTGGAGGCTGGGTGCCTCCCCTCCGGCCATCATTCGGGATCCGTCTTCGTTTCATATTGGAAATAATTCCCGTAAATTATCAGCGCAATCCGAGAAACTTCCCAGAACAACTTTTCTGAAACAAAAAGACAGCAGAAAACAGGAACTGGCACTGGTGAAAGGATCGTATGGGCACCTAGAGGGGGGGGGGGTGAATAGGTGCTACACAAAATTTTAATACTTTTTCGATTTTAGGCTTGACACGAAGGTAAATTCTGTAGATATGCAACTATGGTGAATTTACCTATATGATGAGCAAACTATTTCAACTAGGCAATTAACAAGATACAAGTAAGGACAACAAGGGATAGAGATAACCGAAAGTAGAAGCACACGGAGACAAGGATGTATTCCCGAGTTCCTCCTTGTTAAGGGAGTACGTCTCGTTGGAGGGGTGTGAGCTCGCCACAAGAGGCCTATTCAGGATGCCACAAAGGCCTCACCCTATTCTCCGATTAACCGCACCCAAGGGTTTGGTTCACCTTCCACTATCGGAATCCTTCAAGGCAGAATCCGGAGCCCTTACAATGTTCTTGGGGCACAGACACACAACTTAATCGGGGGCTCCCAAAACAATACAACAACTGAAACAATAACAATTGAAGTGAGTACAACCAAACACCTAGGATTTCCCAATGGAAACCCTAGGCACGAATCCCTCAAGTAAATGAGGGGGAAATGAAAAACCGGTTGGTGAAGATGTAGATCTTGGCCTTCTCCTTCAATCCTCCGAATATCAACGAGTTTGGGTGGAGGGATTGAGAGATCTAGTTAATTTGAGCTTTGCAACAATGGAGGAGAGAGAAACTGGATCGGGCAGCCTCCATTGGGGAAGAAGGGGTCTTTATATAGGGCCCCTTGAAATCGAATCGTTATGTGCAGAAAAATCTGCACAGCGGTACTACCGCTGCGACAGCGGTACTACCGCCACGAATATTCTGCCTGTACCATGTGTAGTACATCATCAGCGGCTACGGTACCTCAGGGAGGTACCGCTGCCACCAGGTAGCGGTACTACTGGAGAGCTGCCAGTACTACCGTTGGGTACTTAGCCATAGGGGCAAAGAATTCCCAGCGGTAGTACGAGGCAGCTGCCGCTGGGGTACCGATGGCATACCCATAGCGAAACGGTGCCCACCGGTATGGCTGGCGGTACCACCAACGGTAGTGCCGCTGCTGGGAAGCAGCGGTACTATCGGTAGCATGCCGGTACTACCGCTGGGGACTTAGCCGCAGGGGGCTAAGGGAAATCCCAGCGGTAGAACGTGGCAGCTACCGCTGGGGTACCGAGAGCATATCAGTACCCAAAACTAGTCCAGCGGTACCTCTGGCGGTAGCACCAGCGGAACTACCGCCAGGGGCAGTACTGCTGGGCTACGATAGCACAACTCCAGGAAGGAGCGGTACTACCCGCTGAGGCCAGTTTTGGCAGACAGGGGCAGATTTCAGGCCCTCTCTCTTCGCATCGACTCCCTTTTTCCGGACCAGAATTAATCTAAAAGATCTGCAAGTATTACACACAAACGTTAGTCCGATGTTGTGTGTTGTCATTAGAATCCAAAACGGATTTTGAGGGAAAATGCTCTTTCAATCTCCTCCTTTTTGGAGTATGATGACAACACACAACCAGAAGGTTCCCAAAATATAGACGGGCTCCCCCTAACGCTATGCATCATTTAAATTTGCTTTTGAATGCAAAATGCATAACCGTTAGGATCAATGCTCCCCCTAGATTTTGAAGAAAGAGATAGCACATAAGATATAATATACACACAAACTTCGCACATAGAATAAAGATAAGTTATTAGACCACATAGTTTTGCACGAATTAAAAAGGTTCCCATGTCTCATACCATGAGTTCAACGAAATCAAGTAAAGATAAATAGGAGCACAAGCGATAAGAGGCAACGAAAGCAAGTTTGTGCTCCCAACCCATGCAACTCCCCGGATAACTAATAGAACACTCTCCCCCTTTGGCATCATGACACCAAAAAGGGAGAGGCCATGCTAACGTCCCAAGAGGAAGTCACTCCTCGGAGCTAGTGGCATCGGCGGGCTCGTCATTACTCTCTTCATCCTCATCAACGTCCGCAGATTCTTCTTCTTCGCTAGCCTTGTTGCGGTTGGAATCGGCCGGTGCATCATCACCACGGGTCCAAGGTTCATGTGGACGGGAGGAGGAGGCATCATCCTCAAAATCATAATCAACCCAAGAGCGGTGAGGATCGTCCGCAGTACCGACCACCCAAGCGGAATAAGAAGTGTTGTTATCCTCGGAACCGGCAACCACGGGCACACGCAATGCTCAAAGTGCTTGCGAGTGCGCACACGATCTTCCTTGCTTCTCTTGTGAGCTTGATAGGCCCTACGGTCTGTATCATCCTGACGGCAGAAAATAGTCTTGAGAGAGTTGGCAAGCCACTTCTTGAAACCTTTGTATTGAGCTTTTTCTTCGAGAGGTAGTTCAAAAGAGGGGTCATCTTCATCATCCGTGGTACTCTCTTCAACATTGGGAATGAGAGGTGGAGCATGTTTCTTAATGAAGAGGTCTTTGGACTTGTGTTCGGTGAGCTCTTCCTCATTATCGAAGAGACACATGTCAAGGCCTTTTTGTTCCGACACATGGTTGATGAGCTTCATCAAAATACCACGAAAGATATGAACCCTTTGGTGCATCACTACCGCATACATCTCATGCCAAATGATATCCATCACATCCAGCTTTGCCTTGGCCAACCATGAGAGAGGACTCATGCATGATGTTGATAAGCATCCCATGAATTTGATCAAAGTTCCCAACCCGAGGGGCAAGGGTGTTGCGATAGATCCGGTACATAATATCCCAAGTCTTCAGCAGATGCTTCTGTTCTCCCACAACCGCACGTCCCGGGATGTAGAGATCAAACAACACAATGAGCTTCATTGGTTTCTCGGTATAGGGAATACGAAAGTATTGTTGCTCCGCAATGGTGTCCATATCATGACCATGGTCAACTAGCCCAAGCAAAGATGCAAAGTCACTCCACGTAGCCTCAAGTACTTCATCCTTGGTCATCCACATGATCCTCCTGGGTTCATCACTGAAGAAATGGACGGTAGCAAAGAACTGCATGATGAGGTGCTCATTGTAGTCCTCATGTATCCCAATGTACTCATAGATCCCAAACTCCTTGCAAATCTCAATAGCTTCTTCAAAGTAGGCCAAATGCTTTTCCATATAGTCAGTGTTGATACAAAACTGCCCCACAACCTTGGTCTTGAACTTGGGAAGAATCTCATAGAAGATCTTTTCTTGAAACAAGGTGTGAAAGCCCCGAGTGGTATACCTACGGTCCTTGGGGGTGTCATACGGATTCTTCGTCCTCTCACGGCAAAAATCTCTGGTGGACATCTTCAGAAGGGATTGGTTCTTGGCTGATTGGACCTTGGCAGCATCTGACTGCTGGCGTCTTGTACCCTTTGTAGGCATCACCTCAGGCTCATCGTCATCCTCAACTTGGTTTTTCTCTTTGCGAGCACGCTTGGCGGCTCGCTTGACGTGACTTCCACCCCCAACCTGAGGAGAACCTAATAAAGAGTGGATGGATAGCATGGGGATAAGTATTGCAAAACAAAATAGATCAAAAGGTAAAGGATCAGGATTGCACAGAGTCTGGAAAATTCCAGTTCATCGGTAGTGCCGCTGGTCTACCGGTAATACCGGGTCAACGGTAGTACCGCCACGCGGGCGGTAGTACCGCTACCTCCAGATCTGCCAGATCTAGCGGTAGACTTCGCGGTACAACCTCGATCTATGGAATCCTCCAACCAAACTTTGCAAAAGTGATCCTAAACAAAGTACCAACTATTCCCTACAACTTCTACCACTAGGACTCCGACAATCTATCTCCAATGCATCTCAACGAATCGACTAGGTTGAGAGAGAGAAGAGAGATATTACTGGAGCTCATGGTGGAGGAGAGGAGGAAGGAGGAGGTGCTTGAGTCTCCCAACAGCCGGAGAGGGGCTATCCAGGCCGTAGGAGGGCTCCCGGCGGCGAATCTTGACGGCGGCGGCGGTGAGGAGAGAGCTCCTTTTGGGGGTCGGGGGTGGAGGGGACAGAATGAGAAAGTACCCCTCCACGCCTGACTTAACCCCGCAGGAAAATGCCCTCAGCGGTAGTACCGCTGACCCATCGGTAGTACCGCCCTCATTGGTACTGCTGGTAGCTCGCGGTGGTACCGCCCCCTGGGAAGGAGCGGTAGTACTGACAGGCTAGCGGTAGTACCGCTACCTGGTACTATTGACTCCCAGCGGTAGTACCGCTGGAGATCACCGGTAGTACCGGGTACCCGATTACTACGGTAGCCGTAGCGGTACAGCCGTGCCTGGGACGAGAAAACCCCAGGCAACGGTAGTACCGCTGTGTTGTCGGTAGTACCGGGCACCGTTTTCACCAAAGAAAAACTGCCGACGGGATCATCCACAAGTTTTGCAATTTAGAGGGAAATGTTTTGGGATAAGAAGGCTTAGGAGGAGATGACACATTGTCATAAGATGGTAGGGCGCTCGTGATGGCAAGAGTCAAAGATAAAAGCCAATTACGAGTGATTTTCCATGGGGCGCACATATTGACACATATAGGTCTAGAAATACCAAATAAACACCAAATAAGAACCAACTCCTCACATGAGGAGGTCGGTGGCCGAAGCCACCATGTATGAGTTTATGGCATGACACCACGAATATATATCTTGGGTTCATAACCAACACTCGTCATTTAAGCTCACAATTCATGAATTGAAAAATAGAGACAAATGAATTTTTACTTTAGGCACATTGGGGGGAGGGAGAGCCCAATTTATTAGGACAACACTCCCCCTAACTTCATGCCCACACCTAAACCAAATATATAGTCAACCTATAGATGTGTGTACAAGATGGTCAAGCCAAGCTCCTTGAATCCACAATATTTAGCTCATTCCTCAAATAAGTGAATCTTGCTTCATCAAGTGGCTTCGTGAATATATCGGCAAGTTGGTATTTGGTTGGCACTTATGCTAGCTCAATGTCTCCACGGGCAACATGATCCCGAATGAAGTGATGACGAATCTCAATGTGCTTGGTTCTTGAATGTTGCACCGGGTCGTAGGCGATCTTGATAGCACTCTCATTGTCACACAAAAGAGGCACTTTGTCACAATTGATACCGTATTCCTTTAAAGTTTGCCTCATCCATAACAATTGAGTGCATGCACTAGCGGCGGCCACATACTCGGCTTCGGCGGTGGAGAGTGATATACAATTTTGCTTCTTAGAATACCAACTCACCAAGGACCTACCAAGAAATTGGCACGCCCCGGAAGTTGATTTCCTATCATCTTGATCACTAAGAGTGAAAGTTCCGGAATATGCGTACGTGGGGGATGCGCCACAGAAATATGCATTTCTGTGGCGCATGTGGTTCCATGCGCCACAAAATGTCTTTCCAGAATTACAAAAAGGGCAACCCCCCACTCACCACCCCCATTGTCTTCTTCTTCCCCTCTCCTCCCAGCTAGAGCAGCTCGTGTTCCTCCTCCCTCCCACCCCATTTTGCTCATACTTTTCTCCATTTTTTTAGTTAAAGCTACTTTGTTTGATAGGTAATTGGTGAGGGGGCCGGGGGAGGCTCCATATATACTCTCCTCCTCTCCCAAATACATCTCTTTTTCTCTCCAACACCGCACACTCTCTCTCATCGATCGCGGTCACGTCTCGGTGACAAATCTACTAGGTGGGTATAGTTGGATGGACATGCATATGCATGTTTTGTGTGGCTGAGATGTGTATGGTTGTAGGTGAAGCGCTTGTTGACGGGCGGTTTGCATGATGGCGAGACGATGCTTGTACATGAAACTTCTGTGGTGTGCATGAATTTTTGCATGTGCGAAGAATTTTTTTGTTGTTGCTTGCGCCGGCGTGGTGCATGGATGTTTGCCGAAATATCGATTAACTTCCGTTTCGGCAAATTTTTGCACTACCCATATGTCCTAGATTTAGGAGAGGTCATGCCAAATTTTTCCGGAGACCATGCACGTGTGTGTGTGCGCGCATGTGTATGTTGCGGTTCTACTTAACATACTCTCGTTTCTTATTTCTGCTTTATCTATATATAGCAACCATGGTCATCAAGATGAGCTCCAGTCAAATCGATAGATACAAGGAAGAAGCGAAGACGGACATGATTCGGTGCAACAGGCGCCAGATAAGATGTCCGTGTCGACCATGCAAACTCGTGAGCTGGATCGACCCTGATTCCGGACAATTGGAGGAACACATGCTCAGGCGCGGTTTCTGGATAGGCTTTAACAAGGCACCGACAGCAAATGGTGCGCATGAAAACGAGGGCGGGCGAGAAGATGAAGAGTCTCCCGGACATGGTTATCATGACGAAGGAGATGCCGGCGGACAAGATCATCATGACGAAGGAGATGCTGGCGGACATGGTCATTATGAAGGAGTAGATGGTGGTGGAGAAGACGCGGACACGCATACCTCGCTAACTTCGGCCTTGCAGGACCCTCATGTTCAAGAACTCCTACTCAAGGAGACGAGCGACGCCAGAGGTGCAGCCAGAGAGAAATACAAGCTGGAGCAAATGAAGAAAGACGTGATGACTCCGTTGTATCGTGATTGCCGACCCCAGGATACGTGCTTGCATGTAACGCTTGATGCTCTACAGATGAAGGAGGAAAACAGATGGACCGACGTCAGCTTCAGTAAGCACCTGAAATTCTGGTACGATCGTCTTCCCGAGGGGAACACATTGCCAAGCAGTATCGAGGAGGCCAAGAAAGTCGTGTGCCCTGTTGACCTACCGTACGAGAGATACCATGCCTGCATCAATGATTGCGCAATTTATCGGGGCGTGTACAAGGACATAACCACATGTCCGGTGTGCGACCAGGGACGGTACAAGAGTGGGAACAAGAATGTTCCTCGAAAAGTGGTATGGTACTTTCCTCTCATTCCCTGTCGGCAGCGGTATTTCGTGGACCCTAAGGAAGCAAAGATCATGCAATGGCACGCGAAAAGGGAGAAGCCCGAAGAAGATCCGGAGAAGGGCGTGATCCTGACACACCCTTCAGACGCTTGCCAGTGGGAAGCATTGGACATGGCCTTCGAAGATTTTGGGCGCGACGCAAGGAACGTCAGGCTGGGTATGAGCACCGATGGACTCAATCCGTTCGGCAACCAGAGTAGCACGCATAGCACCTGGCCCGTGTTTGTGTGGCCTTACAACCTTCCCCCGTGGCTGTGCACGAAGCAAAGGTACATACACATGAGTATTCTCATTCAGGGGCCGAAACAACCAGGTACCGACATACATCTGTATCTCGCGCTGTTGAAAGAGGAGTTAGCCAGGTTGTGGAAGATGCCAGTCTGTACGTGGGACGCCTACACTGGAGATTATTTCGATATGAGAGCCGCGTTGCTCACGACGGTGCAGGACTATCCTGGTTGCTCATATGTATCGGCCTAGGTAGGCCATGGATTCTGCGCATGTGTCAGGTGCATGGATAAGACCCCGCATCTCCAGCTACCAAGGGATCCCGGGTCTTCGAAAACCGTGTTCCTAGGGGCTCGAAGGTGGCTTCGCATGGATCACCCGTGGAGGAAACGCGGTGATTTGTTCAATGGTAAAGACGAGCTCGAAAGAGCCCCGTGCCCGAGGAGCGGCGAAGAAATCGACGAGCTTTTGAAAAATTGGGAGGAGTGCCCTGCGCCGGGAAAGAAGCGACCGAGGGTAGACCCCCTGCTGGGTGTATGGAAAGCGAGGTCTGTTTTCCACGACTTGGAGTACTGGAAGGTACTCCACACACCCCATAGCCTCGATGTAATGCACATTACCAAGAACGTTACCGAGAGTCTGCTTGGCACTCTTTGCAACATGTCCGATAGGACCAAGGATGGGACGAAAGCAAGATACGATCTGAAATGGCTTGGCATAAGGAAAGATCTTCAGGCACCCGATAGTGACGACGACGATGATGATGATGATCAGATGGAAGGGACTCAAGGTCGCTGCAAAAGGGTAAAGAAGAACGCGGTGGTGCTTCCCGCTGCCTGCTTCACTATGAATCCGGAGGAGCTCGAGAAGTTTTTTAGGTGCCTCCTAGGATTCAAATTTCCTCACGGTTACGCGGGGAAGATAAGCAGATATCTGGACGCAACGAAGAAGAGGTTCAGCGGGATGAAGTCTCACGACTGTCACGTGCTGATGACGCAGATACTCCCCGTTGCGATCCGAGGGCTAATGGACGAGCATGTCCGTGATACGCTGCTTGGCCTTTGCAACTTTTTCGATGTCATCAACAGGAAGTCGATCGGCGTGAGGCAGCTCCACAGGCTACAGGAAGAAATCGTGGTGATACTATGCGAGCTCGAGATTTACTTCCCACCCGCATTCTTCAATATCTGCGTGCATCTCCTTCTCCATGTCGTTGATGACATCAGGCAGCTCGGGCCAACGTTGTAACATCCCAAAATTTCAAAAATTGCATTTCATGCATATCATGCCATCTTTCATGCATTTAATCATTTGTGGTTGTTATTTTCTCTAAAAACAAAAAATATTTCATCTATTTTTCTCCTTTTAAGAAAAATGCCAATAAAGGCCATTTTAATGCCAGTGGCATTCTGGTAAATAAAAGGTGTGTGAAATAATTTGATTTTGAGTTATTCTGGTAAATATTTTAATTACAAAATTTTACAAATTTATTTCATAATTTTTGGGCTTGTATTTTAAAAGTTATTCGCAGTTTCAGAAAAGCAATAAAGCAAAAAAAATAAAAAGATGACGTCATGCTGACGTCATCGTCTCTTCCACTCCCGCTGGTGGACATTCACGGCCGAAACCGCCGCACCATCTCCCCCTCTTCAATCCGTCCACCGAGCCGCTCCCCTCCCCTCCCACGACGCCCCTCTTAACCCCCAACTCCTCCTCTCTCTTTTGCCCCAAGAACCACAACCCGAGAGCCCCCAGGCTGCTCGGAATCGAGCTCGCAGTTCCGCCTCTGTCCGCCACCGTCGACCACGGTTACCGGCCAACTCCGGCGTCCCCGTACCCTCTCCTCGCCCCTTTCTTTTCTCTTTAGTCCATGCGCATCTTTTTGACACCTTTTGGTGCCTTTCCTCGCAGCGGAGCGACGGGAGCATCTCCGACCGCGCCCGGCCGCCGCCTCCTCCAACTCCGGTGAGGAATCAGACGAGCACCGGAGCACCTCATCGCCGTCCGCTTCGCCACCGGCTCCGCACCGTCCTCCTCTCTCCAAAGGTAGCAAAAGCCCTCTCCCTCTCCCCTCCGGCTCGTCGGAACGCGCGTCGCCGCCGTCGGCCGCCGCGCGGACTAGGGTTCCGGCGAGGCCCGCCGCCCCTTTTAGGTCGATCTATCGGGGGCCATTTGATTTAGATCTAACGGCTCAGTTTTAATTTAAAATCCGAACCGGTACCGTCCAATCCGGAGCTGCCACGTGGCCCGATTAATTTTAATCTTTTCTGTTTTTCAAACAGAAAATCACCCAAACTTCAAAAATCCATATCTTTTGAACCATTTATCCAAATTCAACAAATTTGATGTCTCTGGATTCAGCAAATTGTGTAGAATACAGTGGTACAATAAAATTTAACTTTTGATACGTGCACACACTTGGTATTTGCAGAAACCTTAAAACCTTGTTTTGGCCATATCTTGAGTTTTACAAATCCAAATTGAGTGATCCAAATTGCAGAGGCCTTGTCTAGTTGTCCTCTGTCCAGTAGTGTTGTTTTCCAATTTTTTAAAAATATTTTATTACATAAAACTATAAAACCCTTGTATTTGCCTATTTGGGTGTTTTAAAAATGCTTTCAATGATTAAAATTGTTTAAAACTTGTCTTGTGGCATCATGCATATAGCAATAACCAGAGAACAATAATATGATTTACTTGTGTTGTGTGTCTTTTGCACACACTCATGCATGGCATATATTTTTGTATTGCTATAATGGTATGGTTGCTTATTTGTGATTTGTGATATTTGTTAGATTATTCGGAGGGTCCCGGTTACTCTTGTGCTTGTTGCTCCTGCTCAGCTGGTTGCCAAGGCAAGTGATACTCCAGCATAAAAGTCCTACTATTTTACTATTTTCACTATAGCTATTTCAGTAGTATGCATGATAGGAGTATTACTATATTGCTATGCCGACCTGTTTAGTATACACCCCATATTCCTGTTGGTCTAGGTACCCATTAACTTGGTAGATGTTAGAACTGCAATGCAAAATGTTTTGTTGTAGTATGGAAGGATAAAAACTCTACTAAGTTAATGAATTACCTGGGTGGCAATTGGTTTTGCTCTATTGGTGGTCAAAGTTGAGTGGCTGCTCAGGGCCATTTCCATGGTTATACCTGAGTACGTGCACTTGTGAACGGCCACCCAGGAACAAAGAGATTCGATGTCACTCTGCGTTTAGATTGCTTCCAGTGCAGCCACTAGTCATATGGGCTCTGTCTTGATTGACTAAGTTGAGTGGACCCGACCGGACGAACAAGCAGATGTAGGGGTTGTAGGTGGGTATTGTTCGGACAGGTGTACGGGAAAGCTCTTCTGAAAGATCTCGTCTCGACTCTCTCCTTTCCTTCTCACTATTTGAGTGATTAGGAAGTTTGGGTTAGTTGAGTCTAGTGGGGAAAGTGCCACAAACTCTCGAGAGTAATAAAACTATGATCATAGCCGTGTCCCCGGTTACGGACAATTTTTGAGCAGCTGGACAAGGATGTCGATGGAGAATCTCACCATTCCAATTTCTTAAATAAAATTTTGATGGGTGAACCCAGGTAGAAATGGGACACTGGATATATTCCAGGAATTGCCTCCTTTGGCACTGGAATGTATACTAGGAATTGTCTCGACTAGATGGAAAAGAAAATATTGCGAAATGCTAGGATAAAATTGGCTTTATGCAAAGAGCCTTGAGATCCACCAGCCAAATAAGCATATAGGTCTTAGAGTTTGCCATTATGAGTCCACAAGTATCACTTGCTAGATCCATTCCAATGGTTTTGACCAATTTTTGGCTGCAACGCTTTTACTGCTGCAGATTGTTCGGACGATGAGTAAGGTGCGTGATAGGGCTTCGAGTCTACAACCGACATGTTCACCTGTGGCAGCATGAAGATGATGGAGACTCCATGCTTAATATTTATTTCCGCTGTTTACTCTAAATAAAGCTAGCCTCGAGCTATGCGCTTTGAAATCGAAACTACTTTGAATTCTGGATCATGCGTGTAATAAGATGATGCACTTTTATGGTATTTCATCCTGTACTGTGTGTGCTAGCGAGTCGATCCAGGGACTAGCACTATACACAGGTATCTTGTCTATTTTAAAAGGCAAGGTCACTACAGATGGTATCAGAGCAATGTGTTGCCTGTAGGTAGTTGGATAGATATAGGTTGACCCTAGGAATCCAAAATTTATTTTCTGCATTTTAAAAGTTTAATAGTTACTTCAATTAATTATTTTTGACTAACCATCGTAACACTTGTTCTAATTCTTTTCTCTAACCTTTGTGTAGATGTCCGTCTTCACCCACATGAGAGTTCCGACCGACGATGATACCTGTGTCTTCGGTAGACAGCTGATGGGTATCTGCAGAGTTCTGAGCCTCGTTCCTCCTATCTTCAAGGGTAGAAGGGTGCCTTCAGCTGTACCCACAGTCCACCACTGGGAGATTGAGACAGAGGTATTTCCCAGGCCTATTGGTACTCCCACTATGCCGATTGTTTTCAAGAAGAAGTACACCTCTTGGGGAACTGGACTTTTGATGGCAAAGCAGGAGGCTTTGTCCCGTATCTGTGAGCAGTACTTCGAGCTTTTACCCCCAGAGTCTATCTATCGTCGCTTCGGCAAGCGTGACGCTCAGGGAATGCCATACTGGACCGTGGAGGGTCGCAAGGACTTGGATATATTTGAGCTACACTTGGAGGATCTGGAGACGCTACTCTACAGGACTGGGTATGAGTTACGTGCGGAGATGATGGTTCTAGACCAGGCCAAGGAGCTGGTCGAGGCGCAGAGAGTGCAGATTGAGACCGCTGAGGAGCTAGCAGAGGCACAGGAGGCCCAGAAGCAGAAGCTCATGGAGGATAACCAGAAGCTGGAGGCAGAGAATCTCAAGCTAGGGAACAAGGAGGACCAACAGCAGGCGATGATAGCAGCGCTGCAGGAGCAGTGTGCCCGTCTCGCCAAGGAGTCAGCTGGCGAGCAATCGGAGGAAGACCCCGAGGAGAGAGTCATGTACGCCACTGATGGTGAGGAGGTCTCAGTTGAGGAGTGGAAGGCAAGGAAGGCGAGTTCTGGACAGAAGCGCCGCAAGACTGAAGCCGCCGTGGAGTTTCTTGCCAGGATCCAGGACGAGTAGTTGCCCACCTCTCCTAAATAAGTCGTTTGTCGACAATAACCTTTCGTATTGACCTACCAACTTGTGGTATGGCAGTACCTTCGTACTTGTTCCCAGAACCTTGTTACGATGTCAAATAAATGTTTAGTACGGTTTTCTCAAAAATTTCTGAGTGTTTAATTTATGTTTGTTGTTAATTGCTTGTATGGGTAGAAATATTTCTTTAGATCTTTCTATCTGTACTTATCTATTCTTAAACCACAGATGCCTCCCCGCCGTGATCCCGACAACGATGCAATTCAGCAACTGATAGCAGCTCAAGCCCAACTGATGCAGATGATGACGCAGTTCATTGCGCATGCACAGAACAACAATAACCCACCGCCACCACCGCCACCACCGCCACCTCAAGCTGACAGGCTGGCTAGGTTTCTGAGGCTCAAACCCAATAAGTTCTCAACCGCAACTGAGCCAATCGTGGCAGATGATTGGTTGCGCTCAATTAGTAAGGATCTGGTGACATGTGAGTGCACTGACACGGAGAAAGTGCGGTTCACTGCGCACTTGCTTGAAGGGCCAGCAGCCCAATGGTGGGATACCTACCAGATCACTCACCCACTGGAAGGACACACGTGGGAGAATTTTAAGGAGGGATTTCGCAATGCACACATTTCCACGGGTATTATGAACTTAAAGAAAGAGGAGTTTCATAGCCTGAGGCAGGGTAACAGGTCGCTCAAGGAGTATATGGATGACTTCTACACGTTGTCTCGTTACGCTCCTGAGGACATTGACACCGATGGAAAAAGAAGGGAGAAATTCCTTAGGGGGCTGTGTGATGAGCTAAAGATCCCTTTGTCAGTAGCTTATGCCCCAAATTACCAGACCCTCCTGGATCAAGCAGTAACACTGGAGGACAATATGAAGAAGGATGAGAACCGTAAGAGGAAAAATACTGCCAGCAAGTACTATGCAGAACCTTCATATAAGAGACACTCTTCTTATGAAGGCAATAGTGGATATAAGCATGGAAATTATCATAGTGGAGGAAATAACCACAAACACCATGGACATAACCACCATGGTGGATTCAAAGGAGGTAATGGAGGATTCAAGGGGAATGCTCACAATGGACACCAAGGAAACAACAATGGTAATGGGCAGCATCGCCCAAATCCTGAGACTAAGAAGGATATCAGTCAGGTGATGTGTTTCAAATGCAAGAATAGAGGACATTACGCAACTGAGTGCCCAGAAAGAAAGACCGAGGGAGCTGCCAAGCCCAACCCTTTCCAGAAAGGCCAAGTAAATCACGTCAACGTGGAAGAGGTATATGATGAACCTGATGCTGTGATTGGTACGTTCCTACTTGTAACATCCCAAGATTTTCAATTTTTTTTTTTAAATTCAGAGGGATCAAAAACTTTTTGTTGTTTTGTTTTAAAACTCAAAATCATGCATGGCATCCATCAGCATCATGTGTTTGTTGCATTGGAATTGCTTGAACTAGTAAAAGATTTCAAAATGTAAAATATATTTTGTTAAGTGACATAAAGGGTGCAAAGTAACCCTAGTCAATACTTCAAATATTTTGATTTTATTTTGTTGGCAAGACAAGTGCCATATTATGCTATAGTTGAAAAGCTCTCTAAAAGTATTTTTGCAAATTTTTATAAAAAGTTTTGATATGTTTTTATTTTCTGTTTTGAAAACAGAGAAGAAAAAGGAGTAACAGAATGGTCAAAAAAAAAAAGAGGCCGCAGCCACCCGAGCCAGCCCACCCGGGCCGGCCCAACTCCTCGCTGCGCGCAGCAGCCCAGCAGCATCGCGCACCCCGGCCTCTCTCTCTCCCCTTCCCTCCGACAGGTGGAGCCCACCATGACGCAAGCGGTGATGCCAGCAGCCTTCAACCACCTCGCACGAATCCAGCTCGGTTTCGATCTCAATCCGTCGCGATTTCGTTGGGATTTGTTGCTCTTCTTCGCGTCCTTATAATCTCCTCGACATCCGCTTATTTTCCCCTCTGGAACCCTAGCTTCTACGCCGCCAGGCTGCCCAGGATCGACCTCACCGCGCCGCCATTGCCGCCGGTGAGATCTGCCCGCACCGGTGAAACCCGACGACCTCAAGCCTTCCTCCCCGTCCCAACCGTCTTAACTTTTCTTTGCACTCCGTTTTGACAAGGTCTCGCGTTTTCTTTCCCCTCAGACTGACGTGTACGAGATCAACCGAACGGACCGCCGCCAACCGAAACTCCGGCGAGCAATCTCCGGCGAAGGGGAGCACACCGGAGACCACCGCCGCGCCATCGAACTCGTCTCGTCACGCTGATCACCGAGGTATGTCGCGTTCGTCCTGGAACACCGTGGTTCGCCGGGAACGCGTGATGCCGATCCGTCGCCGCCGCACGCCGTCGATCACCGGAACCCTAGCTCCGGCCGGCCACCCCCGATTAGATCTAGGCCGTTGGATCGATTTTATGCGGTGTAGATTAAAACGTGTCGCGAAGGGGTATGCTCCAATGAGAAGAGGCCACGTCGCCAAGCGCCCAGTCATCGCCTCGTCAGCGTCCAGTCAGCACGGGAAGCTCCGCACCAACCAGAGGACGCCACGTCGACCAGGGACCTCAGCGCGAAGAATTTTTCTCTGTTTTCTTTACAGTTTAGCCCTGCGCATCACAGATTAGTCCCTGCAATTTAGATCTATTATTAATTTTTACTCCCTTATCCAAAAATTATGAAATTCATTTTTCTGGAAAGCTCTCGACGTGTAGAAACTTTTGGCATGCTTAGTTTTAGTTTTTGTCAAAATAATTTTGTTTAATTTAAAAAGTGGCTTAATTAGTATTTTAATCATAACTCTAAATTAAAAATTGATAAATGATTATTTTCTTTTGCTATACTTTTATATAATTGGTCTCTGGTCGTAGGATGACTTTAGTATGTTTGTAAAAATAATTTTTTCCACGTTTCACTAAGTATTTATGAATAAATGTTTCTAATGGTTTTTAAAATAAATAAAAATTGATTAAAATAATCCCTCTTCATATAAGTAGTTAATAAAATGACTTAGTAATATTCTTGGTCATCCTAGCTCTGAACTATGAAAGTACTTAGAAATATTATACCTTATGTGAAACTTTCTTCCTTAGAAAAATTTGGTAATAAAATTTGGACAACACCCTCACATGGAGTTTTCCTTAGAAAAATTTTCAAACCATAAAAGTGCTAACTCTTGTCCTTAGAAAATTTAGCTTCTTGAAAGCTTGGTTGTTTCCTTAGAAAATATTCCAAGTACTTATTATAACTATTGTTGGTCCTTAGAAATTAATCAACCTTGGTTGGCATATCTTTTCCTTAGGAAAATTTTAGCACCTCTTTTGTTTATTTCCTTAGAAATTATTTTGGACTTGATGTGTTAGTTTTAGTCCTTAGCTAAATTTCGACCCAAGTGTTGTGATCTTGGTCCTTAGTCATTTTGGGACCATCTTGCTTGCTTGCATTTAACTTAGAATAAATTTCATGGCATGGCATGCATGCATCCCTAGTCCTTAGAAA